>JAOEHY010040398.1:0-20782 GCA_025447955.1 Psilopsiagon aurifrons | reverse complement strand
CCCTGCCCATGGCAGGGGGGTTGGAACTAGATGATCTTAATGTCCTTTCCAACCCTAACTATTCTATGATTCTGTGACACCTACATTGTTTAGTAGTGGACTTGGCAGTACAGGGATAACAGTTGGAGTCAGTGGTCCTATTGTTCTTTTCCAAACTCAACAACTCTATGATTCAATAAATCGTTAAGAATAATTTGAAAAAATGCTGTCCCAGAAAAAAACCTGGAATATATGTGTGCGTTCAAATGTTACCTTTTCACATTTTAATGGACACAAACACGGAAATACTATTGACAGCAGATACTCATTCTGCAGTAATCTCCCTCCTTTGTACTGAAGTGCCACAGCTTCTTAAGATGACTTATATGCACAAAAAATCAAATTTGGACACTTAGACGTTTTTGAAGACTTGAAACAAAACATCAGTGAAATAATTGCTGAATCCAGGAAATTACTGTGAAGTGTTATGTGACACATAATGTCTGTCAGTGTTGCTGCAAGTGAATATACTCAGGGCCAGATCGTGGCCAGCCACTGAGCGTTACAGGAGAGAAAAACATGCTTTGGCAGCTACAAAACATTTTTTTTTGCTTTAAATTACCTTTCTGTGCTATATCGCGGATCTGGCTGCTGTGTTCCTGTTCCCTGGATAGACAGTCAGGAAAAATTGTATTCTGTCATCATTCCGTGTTGTAAATCACTGGATGCTAGGCTCAGACTAAAGAGGCTATTCCAGTCAGTGCAAGTTGGAGCAGACTGATGACCGCTCCTTCTTTGCACCAGGTAGCAAAACCAGCTCTGGGGGATATGAACAGAGAACCCTGAATGCACAAAAAGAAGCACTCACTTTTGAAACACACACCAGGAAGTATTTGTCAAATTGCTCATTGAAGTTACAGGGAAATAATGTCTATTAATGCTCTCCAAGCAGTCCACAGAGGCACCTATAATCCTTTCTCCACCTGTATTATCAGGAACTGCAGTACTAGTTTCCTTTGATTTCTAAATGCAATGTAACCCTTTAACTCCAAATCTCATTTTCTCTGTTATATATTTCAGGTTCTCCGCAACAGTCCCTGTAAATGTCAGCGTGGCTCCATATGTAATTTTTCTTCACTTATAGCTGTTGTTAACATAACATTACACAGAAAAACATATACCCCATCTCTCCAGGCCATCCACCCCAATTTTTCTCCTGATATTGGAGGTATATTATAATTTTCATTTGTATTTAGCACTTTAGAGAAAGTATATGTTTATAATTCTGACAATGTATATGCTTATGTTTAAAATGTATTTTGCGTCTCTAAGTAGGGAGGCAAATAACCATTATCAGTCACTACTTATTAAATAAAATTGTAGCTAGTAAACAGCCAACTTTAGCCATTTCTAAGTCCAGCCATTCAGTTAGTATGGCATTCCCATCTAGAAGATATTTTCTTTTAAGAAAAAATACAAAAAAGAGAAGGTACATAGGAAGGGAAGAGGGGAGAGAGAATGATTCACAGGAAGAGTCATGGCTCCCGTGGAGCTATTCTTTGTTTCACAGCACAATCTGCGCTGTAATCCTGTCTGCTCAAAAAAAAAAAAAAAACCCAAAAAAAACCAACCCAAAAACCAGTGTAAAAAGGTCTGTTATTTCACCTTCATTTACATAGTAAGAGTGTGTTGTGATCCCCAACTGCTGAAGAAAGAAAATGCAGTAGCCCAAGCTCCTAATTTGACCCCTTTCTTTATGGAAGAGCATGTTACTGTAAACATGGACTCTGTATAACAATCCTCAAAAATACTGCTCTTTGTCATTGTTGTGACAAGCATCGACTTGTCTTGGCTGTGAGATTTGCCCTTACTTGATGGTCCGTGGCTTTCTTAAAGCTTCCTCTGTCCAGGCCACTGTACCTGACTAAGCAGACCCAAAGTGTATGCAACTGTGCTGCACAGATGTATCTGTAGCATGTCATCTTCATTGGCTTGAGGCTCCTCATACCATTAAGACTCCTGGGGGAATGTGCCTCTTTTAGCTGCAGGAGCTTCATAGAATCATGGGATTGCTGAGGTTGTAAAGGACCTCCAGAGGTCATCCAGCCCAAACCTCCTGCTTGAGCAGGGACACCTAGACTCAGTTGTGCATGCCTGTTTGACTGGCATATCTCCACAACCTCTCTGGGCAGCCTGTGTCAGTGTTCCATCACCCTCACAGTAAAGTTTTTTCTTACATTTAAAAGGAGTATCCTAAGTTTCAGGTAGTGCCCTTTGCTCCTTCTCCTGTAGCTGGACACTACTGAAAGAAGTCTAGCTCCACACCCTTTTCACCCTCTCTTCAGGTAGTTAAATACATTGACAAGATTCCCTCCTGAGCCTTTTCTTTTCCAGGCTAGACAGTCCCAGCTCTCTCACCCTGTCCTCATATGGGAGGTGTTCCAGTTCATCAATCATCTTCATGGCCCTTCACTGGAGTTCCTCCAGTATGTCCATGTCTCTCTTGCTCTGGGGAGCCCAGAACTGGACACAGTTTTCGCCTTATGGCCTCACCAGTCCCGAGCAGATGAGAAGGATAGCCTTTCTCTACCTGCTGACAACACTTGCTAGTGCAGCCTAAGGTACCGTTAAAGTTCTTTGTGACTAGGACACATTGCTACCTCAAGTTCATCTTGGTGTCCACCAAGACCCTCAGGTCCTTTTCTGCAGAGCTTCTTTCCAGCTGGGCAACCACCAGCATGTACTGGTTTTCCTCCCCAGGTGCAGGACTTTGCCATGTCCCTTTGTTGAAATTTATGACATTCCCATCAGCCCATTTTTCCAGCCTGTCGAGGTCCTCCTGGTTAGCAGCACAACTGTCTGGTACATCAGCCACTCTTCACAGTTTGGTCCCATCTGCATATTTGCTGAGGGTGGTGGCTGTGCTATCATCCAGATCATTAATGTTAAACGGGCTAAAACCCTTGGGATACACTGCTAGTCACTGGTCTCTGACTAGACTTCATGAGACTGACCACCACCCTCTAGTCCCAGCCGTTCAGCCAGTTTTCAATCCACCTTGCTGTCTATGCATTCAGATCATAATTCAACAGCACCTTTATGTGGTGAATTTCTTTGTTTGCTTTGCTTGCATGCACAGCTTTTGCTTTACCAATTAAGCTTTCTCTACCACCTCATGAGTTTTCTGACTTTTACTCTTCTGATTCTCAGCCCCATCCCACTGGCAGAGCACGAGCAGGTGGCATAAGCCCTTCTGTTGTCTTTGACACTCTTTACCATATTCAATTCTGATAAATTTGACTGTGACTCCCACTGAATTGGGGAAAACTTATTATATTTCTCCAGTGCAGGGAATAATTGTGATGAAGTGTTATGTTCAATGAAAACAGTGTTGAGGGGACGATGCTCCCTTTCATCTTCTCTAATTGCAGAATAGGCTGAGCATCAGCTGAAGGGAAAGTGACTGCTAGTGCTGGTGCCCAAACACTGTGTTGGGATTGTCAGCCTGGGTGGAAAGCACCATCAAACTCAGATGACTACTTGTTGGGATAGATGGGAAGGATACTAAGAATATAGCAGCTTGGTTTAGCTCTCCAACAAAAGCTGTGACCATACTAGTAGTCTAATTTTACTCTCAAAACATGGTCACCCTGATGTCTTTATTGCACATTTACTAGTTTACACTCTCTTCCACTAAGTCCTTGTTTTTCTTTGAAGGGAAATCTGAGCACAGTTGGTGGGGCAATTTGCTGAAAGATACACAACAAACAAATACATAAACACTTGGCTATGGGGTGCACCCACCGTGGTTCATTCTGCCTTGAGTCATTCTGTAAAGTCTTCCCAGAGATCCACATACCACCATGGCAAACATATGACGTCATACCCCCACCCATGTCACACATCACACACTGTCAGTGCCATGGGAGAGGACCCCTCTCTATCACAGAATCAGCACCTCTTGATTTCAGTCACTTTACACAGAAAGTCCACAAAAATCTGTTAAGTGTCAAGTCTTAGAGCTACAGGGCAGGCTGGCAGACACCTGAATTGGGCTATTGCAGACATTATCCTAGAACAGGAGGGACACCAGCAAGCTCCACATCATGTAAAGGTCCCAAGATCTCTTCCCAATCCAGAAGGTGTGGATTAGCATAAAACAGTCTCTGCATCTGTGCACTGTATTTGTGCTATTTTTTTTAATTGAATGTAAATGTAACTGTAAGAAGATCCCTGTGAATTCAGTGGAGGGAAGACAGCTGACCTCCAAAGACTGCATGCTGCCAAGGCAGCTGACCAGCGCCACTTCAGAAGCAGAGGTCTGTCTGTGCTCCTTGACCCTTGAGACAGCAGGACCCAGCTCTGCACAGAAACCATCTCAATCTGCTCAGTTCAAAAGTGCCCAGTTAATTATGGTGCAGTGGCGTCCAAAAGACAGAGATGCCTCCTTTGGTTCACACCACACAAACAAAACCAAAGCAACAGATTCAAACAATACTCAGTCTGAGCACAGGCAAAAGTGTTTACTGTCCCTTTCTGCAGTGTCCCCACAGGGATCAGAGACCCTGACAAGGTCTGAACCTATAGCATCCTTAAGGTAGACTCTTAATATTAAATCCCTGGATCACCTTGGTGGACATAGTCTCCATCTATCTTACTGATGCTGGAAAAGGATACCACTAATAGTTCCCAGCAAGAGGGTAGACAAAAAGGTGAAGGACTTCAGCTTCATTGTTAGGCTTATACTGAGTAGGTAGTCCTGGCAAAGGAATGGTATTTTATTTTTGAGAGAAAGAGAATTTCTTTTCCAGAACTTAGGTGGCATTTAGATTCACTTGAATGCCTTTAGATCATGAAGTATCTCAGGGAATATATCAGTGAACAAAATTTCCAGACCCAGGATTTCTAAAGCTGTTTGAAGTCTAACTTTGAGCACCTATCAAACCCAGGCTGAACAGTGAAGCACACAGTGTTTTGGGCAGTTGCTAAGGAGTAGAGAGATAATAACCTTGGACACCCCAGGATGTTGTCTAAAGCATTAGGTGACAGTCACTGGAGAGAAGTGCTGTGATCAGTTGTTCAAACTCTGATTGTTTCTCAGACTAAAACAAAGATATTCCTTGCTGTTGCTTGGTGGCTTCAAGAATGGCATCAGGTATTGCAGTCATACCAGTACTTGTGCTCTATCCACACAAAATTTATGATGCCGTTACAGAACAGTTGCCCTTGTAATATACGTTCTGAAAGCTGGCAATGAACCTCTATTGAGTAAAGAAACACTGGCCATAACCAAATGAGGTAGTAGCTGCTTATCTTAATATATAACAAACTGATGACAAATACTTTTACTTATGTTAACCAAATATATTTAAGGCAGAATTACTTTTCCTGTCTCATTGAAATCTTCTTGAACTGGGATTTTGTGACACTATTTTATTAGCATTATACTGTACAGTTTCCCATTTTCATTGCTGTATAAAGAGACAGATTTCCTAGTTGTGAACTAAAAAAGGTGCATTGACATTTTTTTCTATTCTGGATAAGGTGTTGACAAGTTTATACAGATACAGAAGGGAAGATAAATGCACTCTGTATCAAGGTCAAAGTAAGCGGTATAATTTTAAAAGTGTTGACAATTTTAAACACGTTTTATAATGCTGCTGAGAAATTTTCTTAAAAATGTAGCTCACACTAATATTGTGCTATGCTACTCATGCACAATTGTGCCCAACACCCTATAAAAACTTAGAAAGAATGTTAAAGTTTCTTAAATAACCGTGAGTCAGATTTTCCCCTCATGCAGACCTTTAGATGCTAATGGAGTTTTGCAAGCTGTAAAGCAGAAGATTATTAAACCTCATATTTGCAAGACCCCATACAGAAAAAGCACAATCACTAAGGTAAGGCTGCTGGATAATACATTAGAATGTTGAAGTTATGCAACTCTGAAAACAAGGGTGCCATGCAGAAACTGAAAACATAGTTGAAAGACTCCAGAAGAAATAACTGAGAGGAAAGCAGGAACTGAATTTTTATCTAAACTCATATTTTAAATATTTAGATCAATTTTAAATATAAACTCTGCTTTTCCATTGACTTTTCACAAACACTCGGAAAGCAAAATACTCCTTACTTTTCCTGTAGATAATTCAGGCTCATGGGTGCAGTATATCTTGAACAGAAAAACCACTTATCCTCTCAGGTTTTCCCAGAAGCAGTTTCGCAGTAAGACCTGGTGTACTGGGACAAAGAAATACCCCAAAGAAGCACCACAGAAATCTTGGGAACAGTGTCAGGTTTTCTTGACTTGTATCACACGCTATTTAAAGACCTCTCTAAAATCATAAATAAACTACAAAATAAACCTATGTTTCATCTGCCTTCCACAATCTACTGGATGATCATCAGCTTGTACATGAACGCAACTTCAGAATATGAGTTGCAGCCTGAGGAAGATAGTCACAAGCTGACTGCCAGGGTAGGGTCGGACCCTGTACACCCTTTTTGGCATTACACTAGCACCAACTCTTCAGTTTCTGAGGGCTCTGCAAAGAGTCCTCATCTGCACGCTCATGTATCTCAGCGATGCAGGGCTATCACCAGTAAACCAGCTGCAAGTTTGTGTTTTAATGAATGCTGTTACTTTGTAGATTTTCTGCCTCGCCATATATGGGGATAGTTACTAGTAACCCATATCCTGTTGCTTCCCTTCATGCCCCAATTTTGAGGACTGTGACCTGAAATCTCTCCCTATCCTATCTCTACCAATGGAACAGACATTATTCTTGCTCCCTCAGAAAAAGACACATTGCCAGGTTTCCTCTATACATAACCTCTACGCATACCATATAACCCCCGTTTATTGTGAGTTTGTCTCCTCTAACATCTAGCAGTAGTTCAGCAGATCGTGCATGACCCTGACTACTTAAACTTCGCACTCCCCCTGACCATTGCTCCCCTCAGACAAGTTCACCCGTTGCCTTCAATTCTGGGCAGCAGTTAAAGAGGAAGCTGTGCTGTCAGTACCTGCAAGGGGAACATGTGCCTGTCCTCATGGCCTTCTGAATTTGTGGTTGCTTCTTGCTCATTTATCAATACCTCAGGAGAACAACACTCCTTGTGGAGTGGCTTCTCACATTCACAGATGGAACTGCGACAGGAAGGTGCTTACAGGGATCAAGCTGTGTCTTCCCCAGACCAGCAAATGTAGAAGGACCTACAGTGAGTGGCAAATGTTTATGGCAACCTCAGCAGTGCAGCCAGCGTCAGGCTTCTGAGGGTGCAAGAGATGACTCCTTCCAACATAGGGTGAATTTTGCTCTGGTCACCTCAATATGTTCTTCCTTCCCTGGTCTGGGATTCCATGCATTTTTTTTCTGTTACCTGTCCATAAGCTGAAGGTTGGACCCAATATAACTGAAGTCTGTGAATTTATTGATGTATGGTTTTAGTTTGGAAGGGAGTACAGTGAGGAACAGAACCAGAGCAAAGATCCCACCACACCAAGAAAACCCTTGGTAGCTCTGCATTTATGCAAACTGACAAGTGTGTGGTCATCATTTTCATAACCATGAGTTACATCAGAACCCCTCTGAGAGGCCTGAAGAGCAAGCAAGGATCTGGTCATGCTATTCAGAGGGAAGGCTTACATATATGTGCCACATGCAATTACCTGCAGTAGTGAATGCCGTTGTTGTGTGTTTATATTATATTATTATATATTATGTTATAAATAATACATCTCTAAATGGCTCTATTTATGAATTAGTACTTTGTATTATGAAATTTATAACATTTATCAATATTTTAATGACTTGGAAATGTGAAAGATGTGCTAGAAAAAGCCCAAAGAAGTCACAACGTGCTCCTTCCCCAGGCCAGCATAAAGACTGAATCGAAGGAGAAAAGGGACATCGAGACCATGGATCTAAGTAAAAAGCCACATGATGAGTCCCATCAATGCGACATTGACTATTTTCTCAATTGTTCCTCCTTACTTATTCCTCTTAAAAAAGGAAGATAATTAGGGAAAAAAAAAAAAAAAAAAAACAAAAAAAAAAAAACACAGAGTAAAGTACTCAGAGCATCTGGGAAATAATATTCCTGGTATAAAGGCTGGTCTGGAAGGATGAGTATAGGTGTTTATGAAGAAGGAAGGTAAAATGTATATTGGATCTGACATCTGCCGGGGAGCAGAGATGGAAGGAGACAGCAGGGACAAGGGGTGGAAGCAGACATGGCCATTGGCAATAGTGTTATATTCTGGCAGTATCCAAGGTTGTAACATTCAATTTTGCTCTTACTGGCGATAATTCAGCCAGCTTCACAAAATCGAAGAATATATTTTGATGAAAAATCCCTCACATTGGCATTCATTCTGACCTGCCTTAGCAGGAATTTAGGGAAAAGGCAGAAGCTGAACGATACAGATCTTTGAAAGCACAGAGAGAAAAGCTTTGACTTCACAGGCAACAGGCATGTCATGGGGCGAGTGTGGGCTGAAGAACAGGTCAGATAGATGATGCAACTGCCAGAGAGAAGCTCCAGAAAACATAGAATGCATAACTACTGGAGTAATAGGCATGTAATAAGTATGAGGAAAACATTGTAGTATGAAATATAATATCACCTTGCTGGAAAGGACTATTTTTGTCTCAGGAAACATAGACAAATGGAACTATGAGAAATACAGCAGTGTATGTTGAAAATCTAGCCATTAAAAGGTGAATGAGGTGGAGAGATCAAGCCACATTTCTAGGGAGACCTAGTGTGTGGCAGAGACACAGAGATGCTTGTAAAGCCCAGTAAAACCTACTGATGGGCTGTAATAAAGACTGCTGGGGGATGGGGGATACTGAGCAGAAAAAGGTGTCAACATTCTGTCACGCAGCAGATGTCAGGAGAACTGAAGCTGATCCCCAGAATACATTTTAAGGTAACAGAAAAAGTGATGATTATGCAGCTGTATTAAAGAACAGGGATAGCAGAAAGTTCTGAACTGTTTTGTTCTTTTTCTAAGTGAGAACAGAGCAAGGAAATATTTGAGAATAAGACCTTTTTGCAATACTAATGAATTAGAATGAATATTAAATTTGTCCTAAGCTTGTGACTTCACATCATAGAGTCCATGGAACAGAAGAGAAAAAAAAAAAAAAAAATCAAAAAAGCACTTTAGAATCTAAAATATTCATTATAGCTGCTGCCTTCCAAAAAAGTATTCTCTTTCTGAGGGAATCAAGGGCCCACGAATCTTGAACTTCCAATATCACGTATTAAGCTTGAGCTGGGTAGGCTTGCCTAAGGAGAAAATGGACTCTATTTCCCAGTGAGAAAGCAGAAACTTATTCATCATTCTACCCTCCTATTTATTAGTTCCACTCACCAGTAATGGACAAGAAACAGCCCCCATGTGACTTGGGGGAACTAGTTACTCTAGGAAAGCAGCAAGCATGAATAGTGAAGGCACAGATCCAACATGTAACAAGCTGAAATTGGCTGAAATATGTTCCCAGAGATTATTTCTTGAATACTTATAAATAACAACAATATACAAAAAAAACCCTGAACTGTTCCAATTGGTTTGTTACATAATAGCCCGTCATTTCATGAACATACTATTTGCCATTAACTGTTAGTCCATCTCTCCAGCTGATGGGGCTGAACTCTGGCTGAGTGGACAGATGTTTCTTTCTGCTAACTTTGACAACATTTGGGTCCATAGTCCTTGGCCAGAGGAACTAATTAAGTAATAAAATCAGCTCTTTGTAAGACAAGAAGAAAGAAAGGGTGGAACCACTGAAGAACTTGAGGCACTGATTAAATCACAAGTGTTTCCTGTATAATGCCAATCATTAAATGCTTTATGGTTTCTGAGAGTAATCAACCAGAAGCGTAAGTAAAACAACAGTATCATAAATCATATATGAATCCTATAGGATCTTAGGATATTTTTCTTTCTTCATGAGTTGTTCATTCTTTAAGAAGAATTGTTTTAATTTCTTATTTAGTAATCTTTATATTTCAGTTCTATACACTGAAACTGAACTTAGCAGGTTCTCTGTAGCATGAGGAATGGAAATACAAAATTAAGAAAATAGCTCTCCTCAAGTACCAAATGTGGAAAACTTGCCAAAATTAGCACAAATACAGACCATGATCAGCCTAATACCCAATGAACACTCACTGTGTCTTTCCTCTGCCTGTTAAACTACTAATTGATGTGCTACTGATGAATGAAAGGGAGGGTATTTCAGTCATGAACTCACTTCACCACTGCAGTTTACTGAGAGCCCCAAGCTGCCGAGCTCATTACAGATCCCTTCGCTGAACTGGCTTTACAGGCAATTTTGTGAAGGGGCAGCATCAGAGCTAGCCCACTGATTGGGACTCCATTGGCTCAGCAGGGCTCCAAGAGTTCAGAAGAAAGAGCGCAGCACTGAGCTAAAAATATGTCTTTGCCTCTGTAGTGCCAGGAAGATTGCCTGGCTGTGCTAATTGGGAGGGACCTAGAGATCTGGGTGGTATTTTAGGCTAATCTCGAGGTGGGACCTCTGCAGCATGTATGTGGCTCTGAATATAATCTCCTTCAGCACTGTCATTTATACCATTGCAGGCATTTACAATCAGAGCCATCCTTGATTGACTCGTGGCTGTTGCTGCACCCTAGACTCATCTTGCAGGAGCAAGGGGGGATAAGGGAAGGTGAAATGGCTGTTCATTGAACTGACTTATGAAACCATGTCACAATTTTAGTGCAGCATTGAAGTTGTAAAATGGGAGAAATTACCCTGACAGGATCAGGGCGTAGGGGGACCGCACAGATCTACAGTCCTCCCGCAGAAACTGACTGCAGAGTTGCACAACAGAAAGGGCTTTCTCAAACCCCCTTATCATGTTTTACTTTTCAGTTCTGCCTTCTTTCTCCACGTAGTCTCATTTTTAATTCTCTGAACAAAGAACATAGCCCTGATCTCAGACATTCCCTAGCTTACCTCTAGAGCACCAAAACCCCATGTCCAAAAAACAGGGTGGTCAGAGGGGTCTGTGTTTCTGCTCATCCCACATGGACCTAGTAAGGCAGAAGGAAATAGAGGAGAGAGGAAAACCAGGAGGAGTGTAAGAAACAGTGATAGGCTGAAAGCATGAACAAAACCAACAAAAGCAGAAATAAAAAGCCTGACAGAAAAGGCTAGAAGAAAAACTCGATCATGGGAATACTAAGCAACTGAGCATTTTTGCTTAAATAACACATTGAACTGTTTGTCTGTTTTAACTGATTTACAATTTTACAAGGGGGTTGTTTGCTTTACTGGTATGACAAATTACAGCAAAACAGAGAAAAGGAGGGTATTTCACTCCTCCAAACTTGACAGGATTATTTTTTCTTATTAGAAGAGCTTCATAAAATACAAGTGTGATTGGGTGAGAAAGTGAGAAATGCCAAATGCTCATTGCATGAAGTATATGAAATAGACCAGTGTATTGACCAACAATTACTGGCTGAAATACTTCAAATAAGTTTTATAAGCCTCTTCATGTAATATAGTAACATTTTCAAGAAGCAGTTGCACAGGAGAACTTACAGTAGATATACATTATAGCAACAAATTTTTCTAAAGAAAATGTAATTATGATAAAGTTTAATGGGTTACTTTTGCTCCTAAGGAAAGTGCTTTATACACTTGACTCTGATTATTGCTTTGCACAGCATCAGTCTGCTGCCCGTGTTTCTGCAGTAACCTGAACATTGGACGCAAATATTAGGCAACCTTCCAAGGGCAAGGTGAGGAATGGTACCCTCACCCAAAGCCATGTGGAAAATTTTAGGACATTAAACTACATTTACAAATAAACAAAAGGAGTTTTCTAGGTTATGAAACGGCACCTTTTGTCCAGCTCCTACATCTATATTTAGAAAGTTGATCAAAGAGGCTGACTTTTGTCAGTGCTGAAGGCACCAATACCTTTTATTTTCCCATTAAGGCCCTGTCCATAAAGCTCTAACCCTGAAGTACCAGCTGATATGTCACCTTTTTATTACAGTCATTCCTATTTATTTCTAATGCCTTTGTGACTAATATATTTCTAACAAGAACTTAAGACAAGCCACCACTCCAATAGCCTTAATTCTGCACAGCTGCTTGAGAACACCTTGCTATAAACCTCAAGGATGTTGGAAAGATTTCAGAAGAGAGCAAGTAGCATGGTTAAAAGACTGGAAAACATTACTGACAGTGTACATAGACGAAAGGGAAGGTACTTGGTCTAGATAAATCATATTAAAGCCTAGCTTAAGGGGTGACTTGATCACTAAAGTATCTATATGGGGGCAAAAGGATGACTGTAGAGGACTCTTCAGTCTAGGAGACAAAGGAATACATGCTACACTGCACCCAGAATTTCAAGCTACAAATCTTGACTAAAAAAAGGTCTAAATGGTTAATGGTGGTGGCAAGCACCACTGAAATTGTCTACTGAAGGCTGTGGCAGATTTTTCACCCATGAAAATTCTCCAAATAAAACAGGTTTCTAAAGTATACCCCAGTTCAGCCACAGGCTTTTGATTTGAAAGAGGAGTTAATTCAGAAAAGATCAGAGGTCTTCATAGACCTAACACCTATAATACTTGCTACAACGATAAAACATATTATACAACATAACAACAGTCCAACTGTTCCATTTTCCTGCTCAGCTAATTCTATGCTGAGAGCCATTGGCAATACCTTATCCAAGGTTTTGAAAAGAACCATCACCAATACAGGACAACAGAAAAGAACTGCAGGTATGTCCTGATTTCAGATCTATGGTAGTCAATAGGAAAGAATGCAGCTGGTTTCAGTGGGATTTGGTCCAGGGTCTTATTTAGGATTTGAGAAAAGGGAAACAATTTTGGTTTCTGTCCTTGTGTGTAAGTAGGTAAGGGCTTAGAATAATTATAAAAGCTTAGAATCCCTCTAATTACCATGGGTTTCGTTGTGTCAGGCAGGTAAATATTCTCTGATCAGCCTGGTATAAAGTTGGGTATAAACTTATCCTGGGGATTTCTGCAGAAGAAATTCAGCCTTACTGTCAAAGCTGAAAGTTATTTTGTTTCTAGGAATCTATTTCTGGTTTAAGTGTACAAAATGAATGCTGGAATTTACTTTAAAATGTTAACAATAATGCTGGGTGTGAAAATCTCACCATCATTCTTTACTAAATGAAGTACAGAATGTACTTCTGCTTTCATTTCTGTTTCCCTGGTCATAAAGGGTGATCCACCAAGTTCGAAAATTTGAATATTTTATGCTTCTGATTGAATTTTATTCTGAACTCTGAGTTATTAATAATCAGTAATCATAGACTGAAATTTCTCGTCTAAAAATACATATGATCAATATGTGAAATTAAGGAAAGGGAAAAAATAACGCATTTAGTAGCAAGATCTTTCAAGTTCTTTGATTCTACTGAAACTATAAACTCTCCTTTTTCTGACAAACTCAGAATTTTTTAGATTTCACAGTGTCAACTTTTCCTAGCACAGGAAAGACAAGCTGCATTCATGCACTGAATGACCTGATAAATTCTCTTTAAACTTGAAACCATGCTAAAGTGAGATCTGGACAACAAATTCAAAAGATGCCTAGCATATAGTGGTAGAAAATAGCATCCTGAATGTATTAGCACATACATAGATCACTTTTTAAAACAAGTTCATTGTCTGCTTATAGGCTCTTGGTGGAATCTAGATGCAAGAGCCATCTTTTTGTAGTATTTTCTGGAACAATAACAAATAGAAAGCCTGGTATCTGTTTCGTCATCAGGTCCTGCATTTTTCACCCACCTGAAACTCCCACAGAGTATGGAATGCCCAAGAAAGATGGGAAGGAGCCATAAATATTAAGTGACCGTATAATAGTGAGCACGCTGCAGTTCATCTGCACTGAAGAAGGCAAGACCTGCACATTAAGTTCCTACTCCCGTGAGTTATGGGTCATTTGCTCATTAGTGAAGTGACTAATCCAGTAGTGAAGAGGATGTCTAGTGAAAATAAATTGCATTATACTACTGACTGCTGTGATGGATTCTTTATGTGCTCTTTGTGTTATCGTTCAGAGGACCCCTTTTACCCAACCCCTGGTGTTGCAGCCGCGTTATAAGGAATTTTATCAGAGCAAACAGGAGTCTTCATGAGGCAAGAAACAATAGAACAAGCAGGAAATAAATAACAACTAGATAACCAGGAAACAGCACTAACACAATAGATGTTCAGTCATTAGTTTAAACTGTCACATTTGTCCTGAAATGATCAGAACAACAGTGAAGCTGCAACAGCAAAGTTTACAATAAATCCATGCTTATGCATTTTGAAGGCCACTTCAGGAGAGTTAGAGGAATAAATAGGGAAATCAAGGGCTAAACTTGACATTGAAAGCAGGTGAGCTGGAAAACATTCTTAGGCATTAAAGTCCTTAAAATTTTCAGAGCACTTACTGCTGGAAAGAAACATTGCTTCACTTACCCACCATTTATAATGCACTAACATTAATATGATAATCTGGATGGGATGCTTAATTATGATGGGGTTTCTTTCCTCACATATTGTCTTCCCAGGCGCAGTTTAATGAGGCAAGCCTGTTCTGCCATTTCAGTTCATGTAAATGGCATGAGATAGTTTCAACATATGGAAATATTCTGCCGCTGTCTGATCACAGCTGAAATTTATTGACTACAGATCATTTAACCAAACTACATTGATTCTGGATACTCAAATTAACAATAGTTATGGAAACACTGTAAAATCTGAAAACTAAGGTCATGTATGACAAGGTTTTATTATAATTCAACCTGCTCAGTGCATACAGGATCAAGAAAAGCAATGGGTAGATTCAAATTTGCATTGTTACCCATTAAGCAATGGGTAGATTTAAGTTTTCTTTGTTACCTATTGAGCAATGGGTAGATTCAAGTTTGCTTTTTTACCTATTAATGCTTACTGACATGTAAGTATTTTGCATTATACTTGTAGCATTCCACTTTGATTTCTCTTTTTCACTTCTTTTGTTGGAGATGCTCAAAAGCAATTCTACTGGTTTGCAAGTAAAACAACCTGTAATGGTAAGTGGCAAAGTTCTGCTTGCTTTTCTTTGCAGCTCTGAGTTAAAGCAAAGTTTAATTGAAGCTCATCTGAGCCACCACCAAAAAAAGCTACTTTTTTTCTTTTCCTCCATACACATTGCCATACAAAGAAGAGAGAGATTTGAGTTTTTAATTGTGATTGTTTATGTCCCTTTTTGGTAAGGCTTGCTGAATTTCTAATTATGTGCATAACAACTGGAACAGGCTCTATATAGTACTGCATAAAAATTATCCCTTGATCGCTTTCTTCCAAGTTACATAGCAGCCTAGATCAGTGAAGGTGTAGGATTGCTTTCCTGACATTTATTGAATAACCATTATTTAAATTATTTTGCTTGTTTCAATGAATTTGTCATACATTGTATTTTACAATAGATTCTTTTTGGTTGTTATTTACATAAAAATCGTGATGCTCTGTTGCCAGAAGTAAGGCAAGGAACACATGCACATTAAAGTAAAGCGTGATTCAATCCCAAACCAAAGATAAGCAGAAACATACAGGAAAGTACAAATTTTTATTTTGCTATCAAATCACATTTGTGGGAAATATTTAAAAGGAACGGTATTGTCATAAAAAAGCAACCCAGATTATCTCTGATCAAGCATTTTTAATTCATTCCAAATGAATCTGATTTCACAGGAAAAGAAAGATGTAGTAAAAATAGCCTTTCTCAGCCTAGTGGCATGAGGCACAGTGGTGTAAAAGGCCTTGATCCACAGCCCACTTGAAGTCATTACAGTGACATCATTCAGCCTTGGATCAGGGCTTTAGCAAAGAATATATTGAATTTTAAACAGATGTGAGACCAGAATCTAGCTCAACATACAGATACTGTATAAATGTCTGTCTTTATTTTAACAGGATCTGAGAATGATTTTACCTGCCCATGGCAGGGGGGCTGGAACTAGATGATCTTAAGGCCCTTTCCAACCCTAACTATTCCATCATTCTATGATTCTACCTCTCTGCAACTATCTGTAAGACAAGATACTTTTCTGAACAAATCTGAGCAAATCTGAGTGACTGACAATCTAGTCTCAAGAACCATTTTCTTTCATATTTTCATCAAAGCCATAGTTCAATTTAGGGAATATATATATATATATATATATACACACACATATATATGTCTATATATCCCAAACAGGGCTTTTTTAGCAGTATTTTTGTAGTTTGGAAATGACAAAGATTTCTACTCTGAAAAATGAAACAGGAAAAACACCATGCTACATATGCAAATGGAATTAAAATACCTGAAGATTTCCTTTTCCGTGATGTAGACATTACACAATAACTGACAGTAATTCAAATTTCATCATTATCATGAACTTGTAGGGTTTCTTCAAAATTCAAGTTGATAGTTAATTTAAGAATGCTGACTCAGATCACAATACAGAAATTAGACAAAATTAAAGTAAAAATGGAGAGAAAATTAATGAAGTAATATAATACATTTTGTAGTACTTTTTCCATGGGCAACTCCACAAATAATCTTTCAGTATGAATTATCAGGGGGGAAAAATGCTTTGATTATGCAACTTTGTTACAAAACTATCTTTGAATTAAGGTGGCAATGTGATAGGCATTAACTTTCATCGAAAATACTACCTGTTTTTTTTCACACCTACACTGCAGATGTATTTTTATATTGTTTTTTAATGTAACAGTGAAAATAGCATAGGTTTTGAGGGCTGCAAGGTGGCTTGCATTGCTCTAGTGTTTCGGAGGAGTGTGGTTTGTTACGTAACACTTGTTTAAAATATGTGTCTTACACTAAAATAATGATTTGAAAGACCAGAACAAATCCTGCTCAAAAGGAGTGAACACAAACATATAAAGTATTAAATATATACACATATTTTATATATACATATAAAGTATTAAAGTATTAAGTGCTCCTTATCTGAGCACCAGTTGAAACAAAACATAGGAGGAGGAAAAGAAGAACATGTATTTCAACAGAAGAGATGCTCTTGCCCCTTCCTGGCACCAGCACTCCCCTGTAATTTTGAATTTCATAACTGGGAGTTTTGATCATTTTTCATGAGGGTGAATTGCTCTGATACCCATTCCACATAATTTTAAATGAAAACTGGAAGAATAAGAAAAACAAGACAAAACAAAACCTAAACCCTGTATGCTACATTTGCTGAATGTATGGTTTTCTTCTCCCGGTGTGTGCATTTGCCAGATGGCACTACACTGGGCTGAATGATAATAAACATGAAAAATACAGTCAGTGCACGAGCAGAGATAACTGTGGCTGAATGTACGAGGGTTGGGGTTGGTAGGGGAAAGGGGCAGAAGTCCCAGCTGTGGGCAAAAAGCAAATTTAGCTCCTCAAAGGAGGAGTTGCTCCTGTTTCCAACTAGCTCCTGTTGGCAGGGTGACTTGGGGCCTCTGGGAAGGCAGGTTGCCCCTGGTTGTCCCAGCACCCTGCCCAAGGTGAACGTTTGGGGCCATTTCCCTCCTGGCAGAGCCAAGCCCATAAATCTGAAGTGACAGGAACTTATTTGGTGCTGTGGAGGGAAAGCAGGCCTGAGCAAGGGGTGGCTAACTCACCTCTGGTTTCTCACCCCTGGGTGTGAGGCCAGCAGGCTGCTGTGAAGGCATGAGGTCCAGCTGGCAAAAAGGGGACCATGGGCTGGGAATAGGGCTGCTCTAGGAGAGGGGCATGTCTGGGTCAAGGATGGTGGAGTGACCCTGTGGGGCCCTGCTTCCCTCTCATGGTCTGGCCTCTGAGGATGTCATCCATCCCACCATTGTGTGGGAGCTGCTATGCCCACAGAGGGGACCCTCAACTCTGCTTAGCCCAGTGGCAACTCCTCCTCAGGAAGCAAGAGGAACAGCTGCTCCTCTTGGAAAGTCACTGCATCCTCCTCCTTCACAACCTCTTTCGGCAAGTAAGAGGTATCTCCAGATGGAGAAACACCCACTTACAGCAACAAAGCATTTGGCCTCTGGCCATGCACATTGCTGCTGTCCTCTGTGTAGGCATTGACTTCATAACATCACTTTTCGTCTGTATTTCTGAATTCAGGTTAGCAGGGGAGGGGCCTGGAGGAGACTTAAGCATGGCCAAGACCTTTGAGGGCACTGATCCGGGGGGAATCCATTTGTCTAGAAGGTAAAGTTTTATTCCTATCAGATGAAATGATTGAAGAAAGAGCCTTGGGGACATCCGCTAACCAATACTTGGCAGGGAAGGATGCTTACAGTAGGTATCATCTCTACTGAAACATTTGTATGAAGCAGGTAGCAGTCTGCATTCTGGCTGTTACTCATTTCACCAAGAGGCTGATATAGTTGGAAACTGGTTTTCTTTCAACCCAGCACTTGTCCTTGGAAAACTCCCTCTGGCAGGGAGAAAGAAACTTCCAGCCAGAAGATGAAATGGCACCTATGCAGTAATTTATTTGCCCCATTCACTTCAACCTCTCTTTGCTTTTTTTTGTTACTCTCATTCTTTCTTTTTTACTGACACACTGCACTTTGAAAGGGGCAAATTTAAATTCAGGAAGTTAATCGACATGCAATAGATAATTATTTTATTTAGTTTTAAATAAGTCTATCTTTTGCTTCTTTTGTAGTCCACAAGAAATTATTACAGATTGCATTACCCAAGCAAAAGGAGCAGGAAAGAAGCACCTAATTATCCTCAGTCCTGTAAAGAATGTAATTAAAAGTACCTTAACTCTGCTCTCTTAGTCCGATGAAACTTTCTTCTCTGTTCCTGCATGAACACTGAACATAGTCTGAACTCAAGAATGACTACTAAAATATGTTACTGCTCCATCTATGAACCAGGCAGCATCTGAGGCTGGCTATTGCACTATCCATCTTTGTAAGCTAGCCATGGTAAGTTGGAGAAGAAGCTTTGGATTTCCTAATTCCTGTGAGATAGGAGATGGAGAGGAGAGAAAGGTAATCCCCAGCATTTTAAGATATGGGTGGCACAGACCTTAGCTCCTAGAGCACAAATTCTGGGCATGAGGGTGGAAGAGGGGAGTTTCCTCTGCTCACCACATGATGATCGCAAATACCACCTAAGGACAAAAGAAAATGAAAAGGAACAGTAAGTGAAACATGGACAATGATTTAGTCCCTTGAAAACACATATTAATAATTTGACAGCCCCCAGCTCTGCTGCAGTAAAAGTTGGTTTCTCATGGCAGGGCTGACGCTGGGACCAATACTGGGAAGCAGAGCTGGAGCAGGGCTGGCAGCCATATGCAGGAGCGGCAACAGCATGAGGGTATTAAGAAACAGAGTATTCAAAAAAAAATCAACTCCTGAAGGACTGTAAATACCCAGCTTAGCTGCTGGTTTAATCACTTGCAAAGGCACTGTCTGACTCTTTGAAAGCCCTGAATATCTGAAGTTTTGGAAGCAATTGTGAGCAAATACTTCACTGACTGCTCCTCTGAGTTAGCTCATTGGAGTGCCTGGAAGAGACCTGACAGAAAATAAGTTAAATGCAACTTAAATCGTCGTCCAGTTTGACTCTAAAAACGACAAGAAAGGCGAGGCATTCACCACAAGGTTGCAAAAGGCATTTGGTGTCAGCTGCACCACAGTTATTGGGAGTGCAGGGAAAGGGACTGAGGGATGTGAGCGGGCAATGTGGCTGAGATCCCAGTCCCCAGTGGTTGTGGGTTGGGGCTTTTTTTTCTTTTTTTTCCTTTTTTTGGGTGACTTCGAAAGATGTCACGGCAAAGTGAAATCTTTGTGGAGGGCTGCTCATGCATTCAGACTGTAGAGTTTTCAAAATGTGATGTTTTGCTATGATGACATTAGAGTAGCAACCAAGGGTCCGAGACAGCAACGCCTGCTGCAGCTGGTCTTCGCTTTGAAATGCCCAAGACAATGGGGGCCACTGTTCTTCATCGCTTCGCCTTTCCATTCCATTTGCATAGTCTGTTCTGCCTGATTGACCAGCTTGGGCTGTCCAAGGGACCAGCATTGTTCACAGATCACTTCAAGATGGCACAGATGACAAGATTCAGGTGAGAGATGAAGTGGGATGATTCTCAAATGCCATAAGAAAAAGCTACCCTGGGAACTTTTAGTGCAAGAGAAATAGTTTCAGAATTGAAGCACTTAAAGGATTTTTTTAAATTGTTTGGGGGGTTTTTTGTTGTTTGGTTTTGGGTTGGTTTTTTTTTTAAGAAACTGATCATGTTTGGAAATGCTCTGCCTTGACACACAAACTAGTAACAGGAGGTTTGCGTGTTTCATTGAGTTATTGCGTTTGGTTTTCTTGTGGGTTTGGGTTTTTTTGGGGGGCGGGGGGGTTGTTGGCTTTTTGTTTTGTTTCTTTTCTTTCCATTCCAGCCCTCACCTTCTCCCGGCTAAGATGGGAGCCGTGCCACTGGAAACCTTTGTGAATCAAAGTTTGCTTCCCAAAAATCATAAGACAATAAATGAAGCTCGTCACAGAGAAGAGTTTTGAAATCCCTTGGTGCCTGCTCCGTAACTAACTGCCAGGATTAATTACTTAATGTTCATAAAGAGCTTTCGACGTGGAAAACCCTCCCAGAAATGCAAAGTGGAGAACGAGGGCAGGATGGAGCACGCCCTCTTTCCCCGGGAGAAGCTGAAAACGTTCTGCTGGACCAGATTCCCAACTGAAATGCAGTGGTTTGGGGGTTTTATTGTTTCTCTCCCCCTTCCCCCACCCCCCGC
>JAOEHY010040397.1:80061-95404 GCA_025447955.1 Psilopsiagon aurifrons | reverse complement strand
GCAGAGCATGAGGCTCCAAAAGTCCTTGGCCAGACCAAACATCACTAAGCCATAACTAAAACCATTGGTGTTATCAGACCTGTTCCCAGGCCAAAAGTCAAAACCAGAGCACTGCACCAGCTACTAAGAAGGAGAAAAATGACTGCTACTGCTGAGCCCATGACATGTCCATATCATCATTACAGGCCTTTGTACTGGGGAAAGGTGCAGGATATGTCCTTTCAGCTGACCAGGAATTTTGCACTATTTTTTAATTACCAAATTTCATTATAAATTGTTTTTCCTCTATTATATGAAATGCATATTTTATATAAAATATTTATTGTCTGTTATCAATTGTATCCTTAATCTTGGTAAATAACCTGTTTGTTATGCTGGATCTTCTGCCTCTTTTAAGTCAGTTACATTCTGTACGTGGAAGCAAGCGTAAGACAGGAGAGTGTTAGTAGTTGTATTGGTGAAACATAGCAGCATCATTACCATATCACAATTATTTTTTCTTACTAGATTTGCAGCACATTCCACAGGATGAAAGGGTCTCCATGAGCCTTAAGGGAGATCTCTACTTTGCAAATGTGGAAGAAAATGACAGTCGAAGTGATTATTGTTGCTTTGCAGCATTTCCAAGACTGAGGACAATTGTACAGAAAATGCCAATGACGCTGAAGGTTTCCCGTTGTAAGTCTGTGGATGAGTAGTTTCTTGTTTTCTGTTGGTTTTTTCTAACTCCCCAGGCATCAGCTAATGCAGATGTGTGCCCTGTGTCTATGATAAGATTGTCTGAAGAAAATGAATGTTGCTGTGTTTATTCTTGCATTATAAACTGTACTCTAAGGGCAAAATTCAACTGATAAATGCTGTTTGCAAGCTGTTTGGGCCCAAAGGGCCACATTCTTCCTCCTGTTCTCCCTGCGATGAAAGACGGTGATGCACTGAGGAAAACTGCTTCTCTTGCAGTCACCAGTGGATGGATTTCACTGAGTCTTGAGGACTTTCAGTGACCATATCCTCCTTGGGTGCCAACCTGGGTTGATCTGGGTGCAGCAATGTGGATGGGAGGGATGGTGCTTGCCAGGTCTTTGCAAGCTTCCTTGAGCATCAATACTGACACACAAGGCTTTTTCCATTTCCTTAATGAAATGTAGTGTAGGGAACACTGAATTGCATTTATTTATCTTAACAACTCTTTATTCCTGCAGTCTCCAAAGGTCTTATGCAAAAGATGGTTTCAGGTGCTGCCTCTGAGTCTTACTGGGCCATGTAGGGTTTGCTGTTCCACTGTCATATGCATGCATTTATTCGGTGTATACCTACCTGCTGCAATATCAAACTGCTAATTCAAGCTGCCTAAAGCCACTGAATGTATAGGCTGTACAGCCATCAGTTTTGGAAACAGAGGAAAAGAATAAAAATATCCAAGGAAAAAAAAAAAACACAACAGAAGCAGCCTTTTAGGGCACACTCTCAGCTGCAAAATCAGCAAAGCTCAACAAAAGCTGGTGGAACTAAGGCAGCTTATACCAGCTGGAGAGCCATCCTCCTTTGCTTGAATCTCTTTTGGCTGTAATAGTTTCCAGTATCACTTCTACTACTTGCTGAGTCTGCCTGTGCCCTTAATATCTGTCTTCTGTTCCACTAATACTTCTGACCTTTCGGGGTTATGCAGCCCAGAAAGCCAAGGAGATTTTTCTTCATGAGTGAAAGCCTAATATTGGCTATATGATTTTGAGAGTTTTCTTGTTGGGATAAAAAGATAAAGAATTAGTGTAAATAAAAATTAATTAAAAGATTAAAGAATTAAGAATTTGTATCCCTTAATACTTGCTTAAAGCATATCTTGGGGTAATAATTGTGAGAAAAATATCAGAATGAAATGTTGCTCTCTGTGGATTTTCTGATGGGTCCAGTCCCACACACGTGCACACACCTAAATGGTTATGTAAATTCAGCTCGAGATTGCCCACACCACCCTGTGACAAATCCCATACAGAGTGACTGTATTTAAGAAAATACATAGAAAAAAGCTGAGCAGCAAGAATAAAAAGATATATAAAGATATAAAATTTCTTAATAGAGGTTACTTAGAGATTAAGGCTTTTATTTATTATTGTAGTAAGTAGCTAGGATGAAATGATAATTATATCATCTATGAAGTATTTTGCAGAATAATACATATATTTGAAGAATTTTCTTTGTATTTTCATAAAATTGTTGTCCATCTGTTGCTTTATGTTTTCCTTTGTGTCTTTCTTTCATGGCAGAAATTGGGGGCATGGTTTTGTTTTGGTTGATTTATTGTTTCTTTTGACTCTGTATCAACTATGCATGTTTGTGTTTGGTTGTCACTTTTATTTATTTCAGTTAAGCATGCTAATGACTCAGGCTCACCTAACGCTGCGGTTACTAAGGGTGAGTTAAATGCATCTGTTATTTAGCCTTTAAACAGAGAATCTACCATCTGAGATTAAATGTGAGCTGCTGTTCAGGAAACAGGAAAAAGAAAATCACAGCAGCCTCTTTATTGCAATGGGGATGGATTTAAATGGTCCATGGAGTACAATTTGCTCATCTTGTACTTTGTGACAGAAATCTGAAGTGCTTTTAACAAAGAGGTACCTTCCTTACTTGAGAAAAGAACATTCACATTTCATAATATGCTATAACTAAGGAGGCTGACATCCTACATTTCTTGTGTTATCACTTCAGAACAGGAACAGTTAAGACTCTAGTCTTAGGTACCCACAGTTTGGAACCATGAATTCATGTCTAAAAGGTCACCCTGGGGCTACATTACTTCAGGGTGAGCTTAAGGTGTGGATTTACAGAGCTTTAGGTGTCCTGTGTTAATTGTCTCCATGTACAGCTCTACCTGGTGTTATATGAGAGGTGGTTCTCTTGGCCATGTATTGCCCTGTCTGACACGCACCGCAGCACTTCTTATCCTGGGGAGTCACACCTTCCCTCGCCTTGTGTTGCCCTCTTAGTGGAACAACATCCTGAAAATATTCTGCCTGTTCATACAGGTGGTGTGGACAAGAAGGCAGCTAGCACTTCTTCCTGCAATGCTTCACTCAGCTAATTTTGTTTCCCATATGTAAAAATGAGAGTTCTGGGTTTTGTATCTAGCTCTTGACTCTGATTTATTTGGTTACATTGCTTTTGATCGTCTCTGTGTTTTGAAATTCCCAATATGAAACTCCTGAAATACCTCATTTTGCTGGACAAGCACTGAAGTTTTTGAAAAGGGGGTTCTACTCCAGTGTTTCTTGATGGATAACAAAGCACAGAACAGACCAATGGAAGCTAAGCCTTGTGAGCAGAACAAGCAGGGCTGGTGCAGAGTGACAGATACTCAAAGATCCTTTTTTTTTTCCTTTGGAGAGATATCTGAACTCCTGTCACTGGTGGCGAAGGGGCACTGCCTGCCTTTGGCAGTGGGAGATGAGGGCAGATGGAAAATGTGTGAGCATATCCAGAGGCACCAAAGTGTTTTGCTGCAGCTCTGAGCACTTGTGACACAGATTTGTAGAGATACAAAGCAAGGGAAGGAAAGAAAACCCATATTACAAAATGGTTCAGAGACATACATGTGATCTTTTACCAGTCCATCCATAACTGACTATTTTTTTAAGAAGTAGTACCATTTGGGGACTTATTCATTACTGTGCTAATTGTTATTATAGTGATAACTAGATAGCCATTTAACTCTCTGCGTATTTCATCATGAAACCATTGTTTGGCAGGCTGGAACAAATGGTCCATTGAAACCAAATGCAGGTCAATCTTGTTTTATTATTTTAACAGTCCTCTTTACAAATAGTATTTCCATTACTGTAAATTTAATAGTCGTAGTAAGAAGGACAATTCTGTGTGATATTCAAGTCAGAAAATATGGGGTTTCATCTTAGGTAAAAATGTGATAGAGTCCATGTAGAAGAAAGGTGCTAGAAAAGATGGTGTGCACTAGAAGATCAGCAATTAAGAAGATCAGATTACCAATCTGGCTTCAGGTGCAGGATAGAAAGGGCCAGTGTTGGGAAGCAGGACATGAAATTCTAGGAAAAGAGGCTTCACCAGTTCTGGTGCCTGTTATTATTATTACTGTAGCTATCTACTGACCGTTAACAGGAGAAACAGGCAAATCCTGGATTATTCTCACAACATACAAGTAAAACCAGAAAATTGACAAATTGATGTCCAAAACCTTCTGACAGATGTAATATTTGTGACATATTGAAGGAAAAACAAAGGCTCTAAAGTTTCATACCTAACTTTTATTTTATTTTATTTTTTAGCAAATTTTATCAAGGAAAGAAAACCTAGACTGCTGATCCCTCCTGAATCTGCTGGTAGTAGCTCATCAGTCACTGTCATCAAGGGAGGTGTCCTGCTACTGGAATGTATTGCTGAAGGGCTGTGAGTAATGTGCAATACTACACAAACCTTTTGAAATAGTATTAAGCAAAGGTAAAGCTGTATTAAGTATTATACAACTACAAATGAATATATCTGCCTGCCTGTACAGTTTTAAATTGAACCTCTATGCAGAGTTTTCCTGAAGTATGCATACTCCTTGTAAAGGAGCACAGAGCTAGCGTGCAATATTTGTGTATTTTTTATTACTATAGCTTATAAATGAGTAATTAAAATGATAGGTTGGTAAGTACTATCTTTCTTTTTTTTTTTCTTTTGCTATTGCATTTTAAAAAAACCCACTACTATTGAACATTTTTTGAGTAGTACAACCTTTGATATGTTGAGAAACTAAATATTAGAATTCAGCTTCCGTTCTTTGGCACACAACCTGTTTCTTGTCTAGTTTTGCCAATTCAGTTTTGATTCAATGCTGAAAATATTATTCATAAGTTTTCCAAGTGTCAGACTCAGTCTTTTACAAGCAAACTTCCTGAGTTCTTTGAGTTCCCCAGTTGCAGTGGGAATTGCTGGTTTAGGAGTGGCTCTGACCCTGGACACTTTCTGTGGTCTGTTCACCAGCATCCAGAATATCTGTGAAAAAGATATTCTTTCCATGATATTCTCACAGATAACAGCAAATGGAGCAACAAAGTCCACAGCTGTGTAAAAATATAGTGAACTGAAGTTAGCCATATTGGTTTGATCCTGCTAGAACTGACAGTTATAGGCTACCTCCAAACATTGTCCACTTGTGTGTTTTCTGCTTGGGCCCATGCCTATGCATGTCTCTCATGCTTCGTGCTGCAGGGATATGTCAAGCTTATTATTGTGATCAGTATTTATATTAGGCACTATTAAGCTGTATTTGTGGATCTGGCTACACTAAGTATGGCAGAATATCTCAGTGTTTGGTGTAAAAATATAGGAAAGGGTTAAAGTAGATGGCATGTGATAAAAGTCAGGACAATTTTGTTCCTTACTGTAATAACACAACAAAATAAGGGTAAATAGGGAAAAGGGATAGCTAAATACATGATTAGTGCAGCCTTCACAATGAGCTGTGAATAACTCTCTGTGTCCTTGTTCTTGCTGCTGGAACTCAGACAAAAGCTCCACTTTGCCCTCAGTCCAGCTTTCCAATTTTTACTGGGTGCTTGTAGATGTAATAGTCCACCCCAGAAGAGTTGCCACCAGAGAAAGAGTCAAAGTGAAAATCTCTCCAACCGCTAAACCTGCAATGAAAGCACAGTCACTTCTGGTTTACTTGTGATAGAGGCTTTTGTTGAATGGAGGCTTAAATCATTATCCTGTCATGCTGTATGGTTGAGCTGCAGGTCTGTGAGTGCAGAAAGTGGTTAGCAATTATATCCTCTCTATAAAATTCCAAAATCAGGACGATTGTCTGCCTGAACAAACCTGTTTAGGGTATTTTGGTTTTCTATGTGGGCATGAAAAGGTATTGCTCATACAAGCTGGCAAGATTATGCCTCTGCAGTTGGTTGCCATTTCTGAGAGGTGAATTGCTTGTCTCTATTGGATTCACTCCAGGTATCTGCAGTGAGTTTCAGTTCCCTGTTGCAACACTTCCTTGTCCAATTCACTACCCGTCAAGCTAATTTGGAGGCCCACAAACCTCCACAAGTCCACAGCTATGAGTTTATAGTGTTTTCAAAGTACTCTATAGGTAAATCACCTTTGAAATACACAAATATGAATTTTCATGTGTGAGAATTGATGTCATGTGCAAGAAGAGAAACAGCTTTCTGTTTCTTTGTGAAAAAAGGTAAAAACAAAAATATCACACAAAAAATACCCAAACAAACAAACAAACAAAAAAGAAATAAAGAAATGTTTGGTGTTTGTTTGGTGGTTTGTTTTTTTTTTTTCCTCAGAATTTTCCAGGAAACATTTTTACAGATTGTTTTTCAAACAAAAAGGTGTTTTCTAAAGTATTCACTTTTGAAAGGAGACAAATTTCTTCTTTGTCTGATCACCAAGCAGTTTTTCATTGAAACCCTTCAAAAATGCAACATTTAGACTAAAATAAAATGATATTTTTATTTCCTAAAATTCCCATTTTCAGCAGAAAAATGATCAGCTTTTGCCTATATCTCTGCCAATCCATCCAACCAAATGTCCACAAACCATGGAAGCGGATGGACTGAGCCAGATTTCAAGTAACTAAGATCAGCAGCCAACTGCAAAATAAGGAATTAAGCACATTTCCAATCTGTCATTTTTAAAGACTTATATTCTGAGTAATGACAGTGTCGGGGAGGCATTGCCTCAGTACAACACCAAGGCAACACAGAGCCTGACTTCAGTACAAGAGCAGGGCAAGGACTCTTGCAGGAAATAATAGGGTATTTGCACAGTTGTGCTCACTGCTCGTGGAAACCCATAATTTCTTGGTACCTGGGGCTTTGAGTAGCTTGTGCCCGGGCATTTTGCCACAATAACAGATGGACAAAAGAGTAAGCAGATATGTCACTGTGTATGCACGTTGTGTATGGTGTCGGGGTCGTGGAGTCCAGCTGGGAATGTGCAGACAACATTCTGTCCCAAATTTCTGTGTCACTGCCATTTGCTTTCTAAAAATGTAAAGAGAGTTTTCAGCCATCTCCAATGGTTGGCCACCTTTCTAAGCAGGCAGGGCACTGAGTGAAGTCACTCTAATGAAGTCTTTACCTCCTTGTCTGTCCTCAAGTGCCCCTCTGGAGTAGGATGAAATGAACTCTGTTCCCTCTCCTGCAGCCCATGCTAATACACTCCATGGCCTGGTTTCGACTGTGAAGAACCTACTTATAGGGGCCCTTTAACTCAAGAAGCAGTATAGACTAGTTGTAGTCCATAGTATAATCCTTAGGATAGCCCCAGTGTTTTAAAAAGGCTCAAAAGACTTCAACAACTTCACCCTGCAGACCATGTATGCATGAAGTCCAGCAGCTCTGCCAACATGAAGCATTGCAGCAGCCTACTGTTCAACTCAATATATGTATTTTGCTTTTATTTCTTTGCTATTAGCCCAACCCCTCATCTAAGCTGGGTCAAGATCACTGGAAACTTGCCCAAGGATGAACCAGAAACAGAGAATTTTGGGAAGATACTGAAGATAGATCACGTGACTACAGCTGATGAAGGAACATACCAGTGCACAGCAAGCAACCCCATGGGGAGAGCAAAGCATGAGTTCCATGTTCATGTGGAAGGTGCTGAGTACACTTTACTAAACTTACTGATTTTGAGCAAAGAGGCAGTCAAAGGGAAATGAATAAGGGTCTTCCCTAATATCACTCAGTATAATGCATAAATTCAACCTACACTTCTATATTTATGTTAGCCAAGGACTCAGCTTATGGTTTTCAGAAGCTTGCAGAAAGTATCACCTTTACAAAAACGAAATAATGCATTTTTTTTTCTGAACCATGAAGGCACTAAAGAGTGGTGGACAGGAGTACAAATACAGCAGATCCAATACTCTAAAGATGTTAGAAAAGCAGAGATATTGATAAAATGTCTTGTATTAATTTGAATGTCAGACAAAAAGATCTTGATCTTCAAGAGTGTGTAAATAGGTACTTTGGGCCAGATCAGAGATACATATAGCTCAATTTCCTTGTTTTGCCTCCCACCAAAATTGAATCCATAGGGAGGATTGTAAAATTGCAGTGAGCAAACATGGTACTTCCTCTCTCCTATTTTCACCCCTAATTTTGTATAGGGGTAACCTGAGTTAAGGGTAGTTTCTGTAGCCCCTGTGAAGTATCATAAAAACTTGTGAAACAAAGTTAAAAAAAAAAAAAAATACTTTCTAGTAATTTTAAAGAAATTGCTCTCTTAAAAATATGACATAGAGACATATGAAATATGACTCTTTTTGTCATCCCACTGAGTATCCAAGGCCCATTCTCACCTCGCGCTAGCCTGCATGCATGGAATGATGACCAATGCTGTATTAGCCGTGTTCGTAAACAATTTTAAGTTTATACTTGTGTGTAGGGTG
Source organism: Psilopsiagon aurifrons (assembly GCA_025447955.1). Classification (NCBI taxonomy): domain Eukaryota; kingdom Metazoa; phylum Chordata; class Aves; order Psittaciformes; family Psittacidae; genus Psilopsiagon; species Psilopsiagon aurifrons. Next base: position 86,985 of record JAOEHY010040397.1, on the reverse strand, counting down.
ATGCATCCTTGGGTGTGAGCATGCACACAGGTCTCATGGCTGAGCAGGGTGAGCGCTGGCTGCTTGTGCTGGGCTAGCAAAACAGAGCACCTGGTATGGTTGCGCATCCATTTGGTTGTTATTTATTTGTGTTACTGCTAGAAGGCAGATGAAGCCACCCAAGACACTTTCATAATGGGCATCTTGCAGAGTGCCGACAGAGGCATGCAGTGCCTGCTCTACCTTCTTTCTTCTGTCTCCCTTCCCCTACTCCCCAAACCCTGAAGGCGTGAGCCCTTCACACGAGGTGTGTGCAGATGCTCTTTTCCAGGAACAAAGCAGAGCTCCAGTGAGACTTAACAAAGACAAGCAAGACTTGTGGAAGCATCATTCCCACTGCAGCTCTTTCAGGGATGCTGCCCATAAATGGCTACAAAATGAGAATCCTGAAGCACTGCTGAAAAACCTGCTGAAAATATTTTCTCTTTACCGATGAAAAATGCTTCAGACTCTGCTTTGCAGAGTGAAAAAAAACCAGAATTACAAGCAGCATTGAACTGCCAGAGTCTGCCAACTGCTTCATTTTAATTTGTGCTGCTTCTCACTCCATGGGCACAAGGCGTCCTGACAGGAGGAAAGGCACTTTCAAATATCTGCTCTGTATTTACTCCTCAGCTGAGGAGAAGCTTTTTCTCCCAGTATGTGATGGATCATCCCCATTCACTTGCCACAACCTTGTGTCTTACAGTCTTCTTTCTCTTCCTGGAAGTTTGGCAGAGGGAGATACCAGGGCATGGCAAGATTTCAGCTACAATGGAGGGGAAGTGCTGACTCCTAGAAATCATTCCAGATGGTTTGGAGCGTCTCCGCTGTAGCTGAATATTTTAACAATCTGGCTATCATTTTCTCGGCTGTAAAAATTGAATTCTTCAAAGAAATTGCAGGAGCTGCAAAACCTAAAATACCAGAGAAATAACGTTAATTAAGCAGTTGAGAATATTGACTCCCTTCTTCCCCTAGTCTCTAGAGGGCGAAAAGCTTCCTGGCAAATTGTTCCTGCTCATTAACAAACAAGTATTTAAAAAAAAAGGGAGGTCATGCCAGTGTAGCCTAAAAAACGCTCTTGCTACTATATTTATTTCCCATGTGCGTAAATAATGATGGCTACTGTCAGTAGCAGAAATTCCTTCTATTCAGTCACCTCACATGCAGGCTACCAAGGTAAAATTGAGCTCAAACAGTCTCTTTCTAGAATTTCTAACCAGAAAATGTCACTGTCATTAATCAGAGACGGAAACGTTCATCATTCTTGCAGCAGCTCCTGTGTGTGCACTCAAGGGCAGATCTTGAGCTGGAGGAAGTGAGCATTAATTTCAGTAGGCTTCAGGGAGGTTATGCTGACATAGGGCTTCTTCACACCTGACACACTCTTCTCAAAGGATGCATGCAGGGAGGAGAAAATTAAACAGGGAAGAAAAAACATCTCAGTTAATAACTGCTAAGCATTCCCAATCGAGTGCTTGTGTGCATATCAGGATTTTGACTTCATTTCTGCACTGTGTCACATTTTCTGTTCTTCTTTCTGGTATTTGAGGATGTCAGACTGATACCCCAGCCTTCTAAATAACAGTCTTAATGATATTTGCATTTTGCACTTACTAATCCTACAGGAGTCTGAGGGCAAGGATTCAGGCAATTATTACCAAGCATATGAAAACATTCAGCTAGGAAATTGCTTGGCTGTTTGAGCATTTTAATCTCTCTTTTCAAGGAAAGATGTAGCCTGGAACATTGATCCCCATTATTGTTATTAGAATGAAAGAGAATTACTAAGAAAATAAATAAATTAATAAATAAAAAGCAGAGCAAGCCCACAAATTGTCTTGACTTTAAATGTTTATTTATTTGGTTATTGCATATAATAGTGCAACCCAATACAAAATGTACATATAGCCTCAAGATCTTGTCACAATCACAGCGTCTGCTCTAGTGGTAGCTTGACCTTGATTGAGGCTCCTAGGCAGTGTTTAATAGAAATAATTATTACAATATAATGATTAATTAAAGTGATGATATATAGATAAGGACCTTTGAAGTTATGTCTCATAATACTTTCATTACTCAGCTAGAGAAAAATAAAATAGATAAAACTAATGTGAGGCAGAACCATGGCTAGTTGTAGCCCAAATTGTAGTTCTGTGTTTCAGTGGAAAAGTGTTCAATAGGGATGCAGACCTAAGGTAGTAACTGCAGCTGAAGCTACCAGTGATGTCCCTGAAGTGGAGTGGGTTGCCAGCCTTTGGAAAGATGTAGGGAGAATTAGAAATTATCTTGACAAATTGGGAAAATAGTTTGGAATAAAAAGGATGGGCTTCAGTAACCACAAGTGCAGAGCAGTTCTCATCAGGCAACCCTAATTGGCTTCATGAGAACAGGATGAAAAGTGGTTAGACTGGTCTGGAGGGTGTACTGGATCACAAGCTGAACATGACTTACAAACATAAGTCTTGCTGAAAAAACAAAAATTATCCTGGAAAATATAAAGAAAAGTGTTGTAAGAAGCACTACTGACTACTGATAAGACCTTATGTACCCTGAGCAGTTGTACATCATGGACTTCATCAAAGATGGGGTTAACTCAGACAATTCAGGAGAAAGCATCAGTGAGAGTCACAGAGCTCAAAAATATGCCATTTGAGGAAAAAAAAAAAAAAAAAGATAGATTAATTTAGGAAAGAATGAATTTGGGAAATGCATAACAGCCTTTAGATGAACTGAAGTTTCTTTACAAAGTTCCCCAGGGATAATGTAAGATACAAGAGACTTAAATTGCAGCAAAGCAAAAGTTGGTTAGACATTAAAAATATGTTCTAGTCATGGGGAAAAGCATAGTAGTACCATAGACACCATGGGAGGCTGTGGTGAAGGTTTCAATCCTTTGGGTGTGTTTTAGGGGTAGATGATCCTGCTCTGTTGCAGAAGAATGGACTAGATGCCCATTTTAGATCCCTTCTACTCTTGGACCTGTCATTATATTCCCACAAAGACATAAATGTCTAAATCAGAACCCCTGCATTCATAATTCTCACCAAGAAGAATGTTATGCAGTGAAATATTTGCCATACCATATTTCTCACAAAGATTAACTGTTCAATTATCCAACCACTGGGATTATTTTTTTTTTTTTTGACAAGTATTAGAAAATACATGTCTATTTTGTTAGTCTTATATTTTATATACTTATAAGTAGTATAGCATAGCTGATACACAGAAAAAAGGTTCTTCAGCCTTTCTGTGAAATTATATTTCATGCTCGGCAAAATTTCATTGCCTATGGCTTTGCATCTACAACACTTTCTTGGAAAACCACAGCAATTTCCACACTGAGAAAGGAAAGCTGTGACGTAATATAACTGCAGCTCGCTTCCAGAATGTATGCAGGTGAAAATAAGAGGGATTTAGCAGGTGTTTTGTATTCAGGCTGTGTTTGGTGTCTCACCTCCTCCAAAACTAGGAAACATCCTGCCTCAGGTACTGTGTTTGCGGCAAACCCAGAGGAAAGGAAAACCAAAACAAAGTAATCAGAACTGTTACAAACCTTTTCATCACCATGTCTTTGACCTGTCATTTCCTAAAAAGCATAATATATATGAGAAAGAGCAAGGAGGGAAAAGATCTGTGTGAGGGAGATGTCAGAAGAAATCTGCATCATGCAAAAGAGATGCAAAGATGTTATAACTTTAGATAAGCTTCAATGTCTTGAATTTTACTTCAGCCTTTAGATTTTGCTTAAGCATGTCTCTTCATGGGTGATCTAATGTGGAAATGGACTGTTATTATCACATTTCAGGGGTGTTTTTTTAATATATCTGTGTGAATATGAGCAATGTTGATTTGTTTTATCATATCACACTGATAACATCTGGAGATGTATTACCAGGCAACAGCTCTGTTAATCTTCAAAGCGTTTTATGAGCATTAGCTAATGAATCCTCATGTTTCCCATACGTGAGCTCATCTTTTTCAAATAGGGCAAGAGGCTCAGGAATCTGCCCAGCACATGCAGAAGAGGCAGCATCAGGTCTGGAATTAAAATTTGGAAGTTTGTTGCTTCTCAGGGGGAGATAATGATGAATTTAAGGCTGTGTTTTGGATCAAGGCTGCCCAATGAAGGGTAGGAAGGCTCAGGGACCTGCAGTCTATAAAGATCAAAAGATTCATCAAATTAATGTTTCAGTTTTGCTGTTGATTAGTTTGTTTTTTTTTTTTTTTTTTCTACCCTCAGTTCCTTTCCCTCCCTTATGGTTGTGTTTTTCTAATGACATTTGGGTACCTGCTTTTCGGGGGCTACTCTACAGAGGAGGTTTCCCAGAGCCGACAGTGCTGGGAAAGAGGAAAGCACAGGGAATACAGCAGCATGCTGCTGCTCCTCTACCACCACCCTGTGGGCAAACTTTCTGGACTGCTGCTCAGGATTATGGTTCTCTCCTCCCACCTCAGCGATGAGAAAATGTTCCATCATTCCTAAATAGGTTAATGATCAGCCTCTCATCTGAATACCCAATGGAAAACCAGAATATCTAAAATCACAGTGCATTTCCTCAGAACATCTAGATGAGCAGATAGAGGTGCTACACCCTTTGTAGAGCTCTGCTGTATTGCTGTATTCTGGCTGCTCCTGGGCCCTTGTTAGTGGCTAGTGAGGTGGCTTTGAGCTAAGATGGATGGATATTTGCATGTTGTTCGAGTTGCTGAAATTGTCTCACCTCATTTCACAGACTACAATCTCACTACCGAGTGTCCTTGTAAAAACACCCTCCCATTCACATTTACCTCCTTCCTCAGCATCTCACCTCTCTTTGAATATATTTTCCACCTGGATAAACACTGCCCATTTCCAACACTTTCTCCCTGACACTCACATTTCACAAAGAACAGAAACTGATGCATGCTGATGCTAATTTTACCTTTTATAACATCAGTTAGCAAAATACACTATACAGCCTCACAGTAGGCTGCTAGAAGCTGACTGGGAAGTGTTGGCAGCGTTTGCCATCTCCTGGAGGACCAGAGGAATAGCAGGGTTAGACATTTCTGTGGCACCTGAGACCCGCTATGTCCCATCTTTACAGAGCCTCCTCAGTGGATAAAGAAACCCGAAGGTGGTGTTTACAGCGTGGGAACAAATCTTGTGCTTCTGTGTGAAGCTATTGGCAACCCAGAGCCAACCATTCAGTGGAAACTTAACGGGATGCCCATCGATAGTAAGTGCAAGGTCCAATGTTCTGCTTTAGGTGGTGGCTGGGTGGGATGTGCTTGGGTTGCACCCAGTTAGAGGGAACACCTAAATCCTAACACTAAATGCTGTCTTGTTTGGCATCTATTTAGACATGAATTACTACTTATTTAATAAAGCTGATGTTTAAATATGATCTTGAAGAGAGTAAAGATGAGAGCTGAAGGGTGTGGAATGATACCCATAAGTTATTGCCTCATCCTGTAACACTCCTATCTTCTGGGAGTCAGGGATAGCTTATGTTCACTGAGGGCTCCTCATCTTTGTTTGTGCTTTTGAATAAGCACAAGTGACTTCATGGCTACAGAGCTCAGACCTGCTCCCTGATATAGCTGTATTATTACTACCTTTTAAAAAGTCTGTGCGGGGATATTACTCGAAATTGGTGCTCTAGAGCACTTCCTTTAGGCCATGGGGCTACTGGTAAAGGTAGTGCTCTGCTGTTGAGCAAGGTTCAGGTTTGGTCTTGAAGATGTGCCTTGCCTGTGACATTCAAGTAATGAGGAGATACAGTGAACTCCACAGTCATGATGTTTTCTTCAGTTCCTGATACAGTCTGGGTCTTTCCAGGTAGGACATTCAGAGGGAGAATCTCTGCCAGAGAGATCAGCCTTACCAATCTTCAGCTTCGGGACAGTGCTGTGTACCAATGTGAGGCCAGCAACAAGCATGGCACCATCCTTGCCAGTGCCAATGTGAATGTCCTCAGTGAGTACCCTCCCAACCTTTCATGTGCATGAGTGAAGATCTAGCTGAAGTGTCCCATTCTGCTGACTGAATCGTCAGAACGGCTTGGGGTTTGTAACCATGTCATTGTTCCTTTGCACTGCCCACATATTGTCCAAACTAATGCAACAAGCCTTATCGTGGACAATGCTATATCCTTGATATAATTGCTTATGAGCTTTCTTTGTCAGTGCTGCTATCTTTGTCAGTGAAGCTTAAAAGAGCTCAATTGCTCAACTGGTTCCAAAAGGCAGTGAAATGCCCATTAAGTGGCTAAGTCTTTGACCTTTGCTGGAAAAAGGGATGATGCAGGGATGGTATTTATATTTGCCAGCTCTGAAATGAAGTGCTGCTCATTTTGCATTCTCTTTTGCAGATATTGCTCCCTTAATACTGACCTCAGATGGTGAAAACTATGCTGCAGTTGTGGGCTACAGTGCTTTCCTGCACTGTGAAATTTTTGCCTCTCCTGCAGCAGATATTAGATGGTAAGCCACTGGGAACTGGTGTTTTAATGTGAAACAAGTTCAGACAGTCTACATAAACACACACACAAGAAAAAAAAAAAAAAAAAAAAAAAACCACAGGAAAAAGGCAGCAACAGCCAAACTGGAAATTCCACATCTGATGCAATATCCTTCAGTGTTACAATGCTGCTAGAGACCCTAATCTGTAGATAGTAATGAAAAAGCTTGTGGATTGCTCAGATCTAAATATGGGAAATGACTGGTTTCCTCCCCCCTTCCTCCAAGCTATGTCATGTATAGTAATGTAGCAGCCAGTTTCTTGACTGAAATTCCCAGAAACTGCAACATATAACTAAAAAGGTTCATGATTTTCCATGATTTGAGGACTATCCATGCAGATGCAACGTGTGTCACAGTGTTATTTCATGTGGGGGTTCAGCTTGATTCTTTTTTCTT
>JAOEHY010040397.1:0-79961 GCA_025447955.1 Psilopsiagon aurifrons | reverse complement strand
AAAAAAAAAAAAAAAAAAAAAAAAAAAAGCTAGTTATTATTTCTATGGAGTTAAAACTTTGTAACAAAGCTGCATATAAGCATTCTGTGTTAAGAATACTTATCTATTATTTTGTGTTAATTAAAGTCAATATCTGTGTGAGACAAGTGCTGTGATAGTCACTAAACCAAGCCATGATGTATATAGCCAAATCCTGCTACAGTTTCATTGGTCTTAGTTTGATGTTGGAAACTTTCTCAATTCGGCCACATTATTGAGGCAAAAACACAAAGACTTACAAAGCATATTTACCTGGAAACGATTCCATACGGTTGGAAATCATAGGATTGTCACAACCCTTGACAGGTGCAATAAAATTGAAGATGACAGCTATAGATTAAGGACTCAGCCAGACTAGTTTAAAGACTTTGCTAGAGGCTGTCAGTGCATTTTTGGCTTGCAGGAAGCACGTGGGTAAAGGGACCTACTAATCTTGAACTGATTCCTCAGTGACAGAGCTGAGACAAGCTCCCAAAACTGCTGTCCCCCACCTGCAGTATCTGCTAACCATGAAATAACAGTTTCTGCAGCCCTAGAAATAAGCCATAACTGTTGTTATCACCTTTAGGACTAAGGATGACAGCGTAGAGCCACTTTCAGCATTACGCTATGAGTTAAATAAGAATGGCACTCTAGAGATCAAAGAAACAAAGAAAGAAGACTCAGGATCGTATGCTTGCTGGGCTGCAAACTCTGTTGGAAAAAGAGCAATCACTGCCAATCTGGATATAAGAGGTAATGTTCCACTTATCAAAAGAAAGACCTTTCACAACTGCCAAGTTTTATTATTTAAGCGGTTCCAGTAAATAAGTAATTAGTAAACATTCACTCCAAGGTACAGATTTATTCGGTGAGGCTGTAAATTCTCTGCATACTGAGACCTAAAATTGACACACATCTCATGTATATGTTAACAGTACTGTCTCCATTTTTCATCATGTGTGATTTCTCCATGCTCATAAAGGATGTTTACTTTTGCCTGGACATTTGCAAAAGCTGCATAAGCCACCAAAAACTTTTAGTTTACTTCCAAGATCCATTAACTTTATATTCATGAAAGGATTTTCCTTCCCTCTTGCCATCAGCCCTGTTACACTTGGGGTAGGTTCTTGGCTGATCCTGAAGAACCTAGAACCCTCCCTCTGCTCATGGGCTTGATGGGGTCCTTGCTGGGGCAGACAGTGTCCCACAGATGTGGGCTTCCTCCTTCCTAAAGCTACATCCCATCTCTTGATCAGAATGTACATCCCAAACTGAATTAACGTCTACAGCAAACACCAAGCACATTGCAGCAGGATGAGTTTGGGGATGCTGCTGGCTTAAGGGCTCTGTGTTGAGCTTTTGCCTGATTGTTAACTTGGCAAATATTTGTAAATAGGAGAAAATAATTACTGAAGTGTGTTTACTTATAAATATCAGATACTTTCCTTGTGTTTCAATTCTGTTTTAAAGGGATTTATGTGGTTGGCTGGGCAGGAGGGGTTTTCCCCTGGAGAGTGTGGTGGCAGAGCACAACTTCTGTTGAGCACATCGATTAAATTTACTGCATTGCATACAAATTTACTTAGGATTTAGGGCTTGCCAATAAAAACAAACCTTAAATGCTCAATTAGCAAATTCCTCAAAAGGACTCTCAGTTACAGGTTTGCTGTGACAAACTTGGGGAAAATACCCGACTTTCTGTGTTCTGTTTGTACCCACACCCTTTGCTTTGTAAATTTTACAGTGATAATAAACATGAAATGTACAATGAAATTCTCACAGAGCCACATTTCACTGTAGAAATAAATTCAGCCAAATGCTTTCTTCTCACTTATTCATCTGTTTCTGTATTCAGATTAAAGTAAATTAAAAGAACAAACTTGACTGCAATATTTTTTTCTCACTTGACTTTAATAAGCTTGTAATTTTTCTTGGAGTGTTGCCAAAGCTTATTTCAAATGGCAATTGGACATAAACATCATATTCAAGCCTTTTTTTTTCCTCATCCATTTCATGAGTCTGCTAACAAGGATTTTCACCTGTGACTTTTTTGTTGGTTTTGTTGTTTCTTTTTGTGGAGCTCTTTGTTTTGGGATGAACTAAAAAACGTGTTTTCCAAGATAGAAAATTAAATCCTTGCAAATACCTATTTTGAAACCAACCTTCCTGCTCTTGAAATGTTTGTACGTGTAACAAAAAAGACTTGATCCTTTCTCCTAAGGGTGATTTTGGTATATGAATTGTGTGGTGAAAATTTCATGTAATAGGCTTTCTCTCCTAATCAGTGTTTTTCTGTGATCTACCAGATGCTACGAAACTTGCTGTTACTCCGAAGAACCCCCGAGTGTTGAAATCACATTCAATTTTATTGAAATGTCAGGCTGAGTATGATTCACACTTGAAACACAGTTTTAAATTATCCTGGAGGAAAGATGGAGATGAGCTGCCAGTCAACAGCACAGAAGGTGGCAGGTAAGCAGGGATTAAACAAGAGTTTTCTTGATCTCAGCTGAATAAAGCTGTATGGTGCTGGAGCATGAGTTTCAATAAACATGAGACTTAATAGCTTGAAATGCAAATTTATGTCTGCAAGAATTCTTCATATGAAATGTGAATAGATCTGCATTTTTTAGAGACATAAAAATATAAATGCATATATATGAGTTTTGAGCCATGGCTGGCAAATATTTTTTGTTTTTATTAACTGTATCACAGCAGAATGTTGTACAAATGTTGGTTCAACCTGAAAATACAACCCTAGCTCTATGCAGTCATCTGGGTTTTCTTTTCTCCTCTACAGTGGAGCTAGTCTTTTCCTTTGGTTTACACCTGTTTGGCCAAAGCAGAGTCATTGTAATGTTGAAGTGGATGGTTAATAGCTATCTGGGATTCTGCCTGAAATTGTACACATTAAAAGCAATGAGTTTTTCTTACATGTAAGTGCATACTTGAAAGTCCAGGCCGTATTTTGCCCTAATTTTGTGTGTCCGACGATCCAAGGGGATGGAGCTAAGCCTTTATTCCATATGAAGAGTCCCATAGAGGGTAATCAGATGTCTTTTTTAATTAACCCAGAAGAGAGATGTTTTCCTAAATACTGCAGTGCTGAAGTGGTTGAAGATCCTGCTGAGACCACACAGCATAGAGAGATAGCACCAAGCAAATGCAATTTCTGCAAGAGAGCCCATGTGCCTGTTTTAATGCCAGCTTCCCTTGGTGCATTAGACATTGCACAAGTGGGTTGAGAATATTTAGTTTTACTGAGCCCTTTCAAAAATTCAATATAAAGCCCATGTATTTGCCTCATTAATGATGTGCCAAAATCCTATGTTCCAGACGCTCAGCTGATGCATATCAATGTGGCTCTTTTCAGACCAAGAGACACATGCCAGCTTCCAGACATGGAGCCTAAATAGCTACAAAATACAAATAATAGTCTACAGCACAGTGTATAATATAACAACAGTTATGTTTTATATTAAATGGCCTAATGTGCAATTATGTTTTTCAAAATATCATGTTAGAAAGATTTTTTATGAACAGTCTCTTGGAGATCAATGGTGTCTGACTGTCATATGCTTATCTTACAGATTTTTCTCTTCCTTATTTACGTATTCCTTTTTTCTTTGCCCCACAGGGTAATTTTGGACAGAGATACACTGTTCATATCAAGCGTGACACAGGAGGATCAAGGAGTTTACATGTGTGTAGCCAGGACTTCTCTGGATAGTGTCATGGCTGAATCATGGTTAATTGTTCTTGGTAAGACAGTATTTCCCAGTGTGCCAAGAGCTCCATGCAGCACGTAATGCCATTGCAGCAGTTTTGCGTATTTGCTTTTTTTATTCACTTCAGTTACACAGATTTGATAACTCGGTTCCACAGAGGTGCTATGTACCTCTCCCTCATAAACCTCAGTTGTGCTATCCTTGTATCTCCTTGAATGAGGATACTGATGCAAACTTTTCATTTATATTTAATCTTTGTTATACCTAAGATGAGGCAGGCTCTTTTCTCAGTTCAGGAGTCATCCACAGTAACTATAGGAGGTTGCCCAGGCTGGAAGGGGTAACAGCATATTAAGAATGTCTCCGCTTCTGCTTTGAAGTCCTTGATCCATCCTTCACCCCACTTTACTAGAGATTTGCACACAAATTATCACTTGGACTATTTTTTGAAGACAAAGGACATAAGGCCAATATTTAGATGCCAGCTCCTCTGAAGAGCAGTGGAAGTTGAGCACCTAAAAAGGATTAATTATTTCCGTGAGCCTGTGCATAAATTGTCATCCAGTGGCAAAGAGCAAGTACACAGCAGAGAAAAGCCTTGACCTGAAGAGTCTGATGCTTGACCTTGTATGATCATCCACACAACTTGCCTCCCTTCCTGAGGGGCCACTTGAAAGTAAGGGAGTGAACTTGTGGAGTGATGTGCAGTCCTTTACATATGTATGTAAGGGCATCAGCCAATAGCTAAAATTATGTGGATATTTTTTTGAATTACATGGATATTTTTTCATTTGATTTCACTAAGTTTTCTTCAATTTTGCATTTTTATATATTTCTGGAAGTGATTGAAATGAGAACTAAGATAATCTGAATTTCAAGATGTGTTCTCACTTTAAATTAATGGCATTTTTTAGAAAATAGTAAATGAAGATGATGCTGTGCACATTATTTATGGTATCGAGTTCTTGAGTGCTGTATAATTCCAAATGTTTGTAGACTATTCGTACTTTACATATGAAAATTTCATGAAGCACTTTATTCCATTTTAAAAAGGTGATTTGCAGAAGAGGCAAAACAGTCGTCTGCTTTTTCCCCTTTGTTTATTGTATGGAAGAAAGGTCTTGGTGAATTAACAATATATATTATTTTCCAAATTAAAACTTCAGGCTGCTTTTGCAGTGGAAGACCTGTGAAATAGCTAAAGAACTAAATATGGCACAGATGGAGATATCAGAATATAGGCAGCTAAAACCAAAAGAAATGTTCATTTGGAATACTTCTAAGTGTTTGTACTATGATTAATGAACAAATAGAGTGGTATCTTTAGAGTGTACCATCACTGTCTTTATATAGAAGTATATGAACATAATGAATTTTAACACTAACTATGCCCCAAGAACATCATCAAAATGCCTATAGATTAAACTGGTTTCTCATGATTTTATCAAGTAGAACAGAAATAGGGAAAATAAATGCAAAGAAATCAAAAACAAAAAACCCAACCCCAATATAACCTTTTTAATCTTTAGATATAGCCTGAGAAGAAAAGAAGACTCAATATTGTTATTTTAAAATCTCAGTACAAACACAGTTGATTTGTTTCACAATGACAGAGGCAGTCTTGGTGGGTGAGGTAGCCGTTTTTCCTATAAGAAATGGCATTGTCAGGAAAAAAATACAGTTGAAATGTTGGGGCAGGAGGAGGTCGAAGGCCTGAAGTTGTGCAATCTCATTTCCTTGCTCTGTAATTTGATTAGATTTTGAAACACCAGCCTTATGTTTGAGGAGGGGGAGTGTGTGTTTCTGACTTTGGAAGGATGAGATCAGGACATGGGGTTACTCCACCTGCAGTGAGAAATTGCTCTTTTGCATCAGGCTGTATACATTGCAGGTACCAAACTAATCCAATACAATCATACTGCAAACTGTCAAAGCAAGCCATAAGGGAGCTAAACATCACTCAGCCCAAAACCAGTGGCTTTGAAAGTATTCACTCAATTGCAGGCAATTGATCAAATGACCTGTAACACAGATCACCTCTTCTGCATCTGATGCTGTTAGGAAGCCAAGTCATGTTGCAGACATGTTCCCCCGATGCGCTCTCCCAGGACTGTGAGAGGGAGCAGCCTGTTTCAGCGATGCTGCTGACCTCATTCGTTGATTAATACCACATCCCTGAAAAGTAAGCTCTGACAGTAACAGGGTAGTCTTGTACTTGATCTTGTATAGCGCAGTGCAGTTATACCAACCACCACCAACTCTTGGCATATTCTCTGGACAGCATTAGTGGAGCTGGCAGGTAATGAATTTTCTTGTTTCCTTTTAATATAAATCCCCATAGCTGGGATAATGAATGTTATCCTTTCACTCGTTCTCTAAAAGGCTAAGTTAAATAACTGTTAGAGCTGAGTCACCTTCTACCACTGGTTTGTACCAGAGTAAATCCAAGTGAAGCTAATATAACTTTCTGCTAAGAGAAGTGTCAATATCTATTAACAATTAAATAGATCTTAATGTTGATTTGAAAAGAAAAATCTGTTTCTGCAAGCACAGTAATGAGAGTAGATGTAAATGAACTTGAGAAGGGATATTGCTGTTATAAGAGAGAAATCAGGACCAGAAAATTCAGCTTGGTTTTCTGTAAAAAAAAAAAAGGATCTTTAAAAGCAATTCTCACCTCCTTAATTTTATTCATTTTTCAATCAAATGACATTTTACTACCATCCTCCCTGACCTTGCTGTTCCTGTCCTTTGGAAAATGCTAATCCAAACAGAAGTGGCTTGCAATGTTCCTGACACTTCTTCATTATTTTTCAGATGTTCCTGATCCACCAGAAGATCTTCAGCTCTCAGAGAATCAAAACCGAAGTGTTCGACTATCCTGGAAAGCTGGGGCTAGTCATAACAGCCCTGTTAATGGTATGAAGGATGTTAGTGGCAAACTGTGCTCACAGCCACACTTACTTCGTTTTACTATGACAGTTAATTTGTTGTAAGTTCATTTCCATCCTTGTTGTTTATAAGCTGCTTAAACAAACTTTGTCTTTTTCCTTTGTTTTGTTTTGTTTTTGGTTTTGTTTTTGTTTTTTCCTCTGCAGAGTCAATTATAGAGTTTGAAGAGAACCGGTGGGAGCCGGGGAGGTGGCAAGAGCTAACCCGAGTCCTGGGGAACGATACTACAGCCCTTTTGTCACTGGCCCCGTATATGAATTACCAGTTTCGTGTCCTATCTGTGAATGCTGTGGGAAGGAGCCAGCCCAGTAAACCATCCCTGCGCTATGCAACGCCTCCAGCTGGTAAACACTGCCATCTAGTTTTCTGAATATTATTGGTTTTAGTGTTTTGCTGGGAGTAACAGTGCCCTCCTGTGCTTCGGAGGAGTGTAAAGAAGTCAGCCGCTCATGCTGCTTTAGCTGCTCAGACGCAGTCCAAGGATGCCAAAGGAGGACTCTTCACTGCTGTGGTTAGCAGGGTGTTTGCTGCCAGGGCACCCCTAGCATCCTGCTTTCCTGATTTTGTACCTTTAAAGGCCATTGCAACCCTTTATGAGCAAGCAGTTGTCATAGATGAGGGTTTATGGAAGCCTTCTGCAGTGCTAAGCTTGTAGAAAATCCCCATTCACAGTGCATTTCTTACTGTGACAGAAAATCACAGTGAAATGTTGCGTCCCTGAAAGTCATTTTGGAGGCCAACTGTTCAGCACAGCATTTGCATTCCTTGGCATTTTTCTCTAGTTTGTTTTTTTTTTTTTCTGTTTACTTCAATTTCAGGTCCTTCCTCAGCTGTGTGCGTCCCACTAATGATACACCTTCTGTTTACTATTCCCACAGGGAGAAAAATCTTTTCTTCATAATCCCCCTACATCTGGTGCTTTGAAATCCAAAAGTCACAGTTTCATGTTAGCTGGTGGCTCCAACCAACAAGGGCACTTAGGAATCAAAACTGCATAAACAATGTGTTTTAGTCACAGCAGCTTTGCTGATCCAAGTAATTAATCTCCTGAACGATTTTTGTTGAGGTGTCTTTCACTATCAGTAATGTGAAAATAAGAAAAGTTTTTCCGATCTTCTTTATTTTTTTTTTTTTTTTTGCATTTAAATTATGAATGCTAATAAAACCCAGGATGTGCAAACTAACATCATCTGTGTGGTTCCAGCTCCAGACAAGAACCCAGAAAACATTCGAGTTGAAGCTTCAGAGCCAAATGAGATGGTGATGAAATGGGAGGTAAGGAAGTGTGTCTGTAGTGCTACAATACTGGAAACAGGTTCTCCCTTTGAGCAGCAGTTTCTAAAGATTCTAAATTTATCAGGATGTTGTTTTAATATGATTACATTAAAACAGAAATAAAAGAAACAGTGAATTGCTTGGCTTTATCTCGCCTTCCCCTATCCCTGTTTTATAGGTAATACTAGCAAATTCCATAGGAAGCATCCTTGATGCTCCTGAAGTCAAAGGTAAAGTTGTTATTGACTTGAATGTGGTCTGAATTTCATCCCCTGATTTAATTTTTGTTTCAAAAGACAATTTCTTGCATCTAACTTTGGAGGTTATTAAGAAGTATGAAAGTCTTACAAAGCACACTGAGAATTCCTCAGAGTATGCTCTTCTTCTGTGGATCTTGCATACAAGAAAGAGCTTAAAATAACTGTGGTCTTGCCCTGCTCTGCAGGAGGAGCAGCCAGGCCCATGGAGGGTATGATTTGCACATAGTTTCTGCCCCTCCAGCCTTGAGGTTTGAAAATGACACAGATCACTTGGCCAAGAGGGTGTGAGCTTGAATTTTTACATCAAGAAATAGTGTAGATAAAGCTCTTTTACACGTGTGTGTCAAAGGAGTTGCATAGTCTTGAGGATGGTTTCCAATTTTCAAATTCCCTAGCTTTTAAGCTTACAGCTTCCGTGCCAGCAGTTTTAAGGGATATATATTCCTTCATTTAACACAAATATCCACAACTGTGGAAGGAAGCATATTTTTTGGTAGCTGGAATTAAAAACAATTTACATGAGATTTACTTCTCAATCTGCTGTTCACAGCAAAGAACAATAAATGTTCCCTCAGTGTGAACTCATAGCTTAGACTATAATTACAAAAGGAGATGGCCCTCCAGATTTATTGACTTGAATTCAAATGGGGATTTTTGCTGTACAACATAGCCCAGGGTCAGGGAAGGCAATTCTGCCTCTCAGAAGAAATGCAGAGTCGAAGTAACCAACATGGCTAGGAAATGCTGCTATTACCAGTGTTTCATTGAGCAGAAAAAAGTGTTCCTTGCTGGTAAGCCTGTAATCCACTACTCAGACTGTGTAAAAGTAGAAGTGAAAATTGAGACTGAAAGGAGAGAATGAGATAGTCAGGCTTTGTTAAATCTTGCTGAATCATTTAAATGTCGTAAAGCAGGATAATAATTTATTTATGGTGTTTTCTGTATGCTTTTCAGAGGAAATGATAGGCACTGAACATGCCATTTCTGGCAGACAAAGGCTGCAAAATGATGTTAATCTCCCTACTTTGGATTAAGAGACCAGATAAGTATTAGAGACTAGCTTTTCAGTCAAGGTTTTGCAGCACTAAGGAAGCCCAAAATAGTCAGGCAGTGCTGCCATTTAACTCTAAAAGAGAAGTTATTTTTTAGTAAGAATTTTTTAATCTTTCAGTTTCTCTTGCAAATCCCATTCCCTGGGATCTTGCCATGGAGGTGATTCTCCCAGCAGTGCCTGTTGGAAAGCTGCCCAGTCTACCAGCTCCTTCACCACAGCCATCCTAAATGTCCTCCTACTCTCAGAGCCAAGAAGGGGGAATTTTTTCAGATCCTTCAGACCTAAGTCCACACACACACAAGGAGCATTAATGGGGCATTGCTTTCTGCTGGTACTCGCAGGTCGATGCTGTTTCATTCCAGACCTTAGTGAGCAACTTGGATGCATATCATTTCTTATATATTTAATATGTACAATATGCAATTAAAATATTATTAAAAGTAGGACAAGTGGTGGGAAACACGCACAGCTGTTTCAGTGGCCTGAAATAACCCTCATCTTTTTGGTAGTGCAGCTGACCCATTAACTTTATTAATTAAAGAAGTACATATTCAAAGAAATAAATTAACTGGAGAATGTCTCATGACAAGCCATTGCTTTGTGTCTTCTAATATTTTATAAATTAATCTTAAATAGATGGGAACCATGCTGTGGTGAATTCTTCAGCTGACTGGTAAAAAAGAGTAGCACAGCAGTTGCACATTAAATGTCCAGGCGTAGTTTCAAGCATTTGGTGCATATTTAGAGCAAATCTAGATTTTAATGACCCAGCTTGCTGTGCTACATAAAATTCTCAGATAAACTGCAGATTTTATCTGTACTAAAAGGCACAAACAGCCTTATGCCAAAATCTTCATTTTAGATGTGCTAAAAGGCATGTAGTTATATCACGTAAGAAAACAAAGAAAACCTGTGGCAAAACAAAAACTGAAGTATGTAGTATGCAGAAATACATCTACTAGCAATTAATCTGTTTTGAATCCAACTGTTTCTCTTTCACCCCCCTTTCTCTTGAAGTCATGATATTTTTCTTCCAGTCATTTTAAAATTAACACAATAGTGAAAAGTTAAAGCTTCCTATTTTCCCTTTTCTCTTCCAATGCTGTAACACAGCCTCCAAAATTATTCCCCCCTCCCCTCAGCTGCTGTTTCATGACTACTACAACAGACAAGATCTCTTTTAACTTCTCCTGCAGCCATTGAAACCCATGGAGAGAAATGGGCCAGGGCTGGAGTACAAAGTCAGCTGGCGACAGCAGGGAGTCGAGGCAGATTGGAATGAGGAGATGGTGAAGAAGCATTCCCTGACACTACGAAACACTCCCACCTTTGTGCCTTATGAGATTAAAGTCCAGGCAGTAAATAATTTAGGATCTGGTCCTGAACCAGACATTACCATCGGATATTCAGGAGAGGATGGTAAGTAGCGGAAACACCCATGTGAAAACACGCTGCATGGGGGATTTTTGAAATGAAAAGCAATCTGATATAGAGTGATGGATTAGGCAGCCCATGGCAAAAATTGCTTAAATGCCAGTGCTCAGGGTGATGGGCTAGATGAGACACAGCCATCGCCAATGCTGGAATTTGAGGGTTTTTTTTTTTTGAAAGGTCACTTGTACTTTCATTAATCTCAGTTTCTGGCTTAAACCAGATACTTGTTTGAAAGTCACAGTCCATAGGAAGCCTATGAAGTGTAGCAGTCATTGCTTTGTGGTGGGGGAAGAAAATCTTTAGCATGTCTCGGGCCCGATTCAACAGTTTAACGCTGTCAGAAGTTACATACTTTAGCAATTAAGTGCGAACACTCAGGCAGTGTGCCCTGCAAGTGAATTTATAGATGATGCCACATGCCCATGTATACTGGGTGTTACCTTGTCCATGGATTCCTTGAAGAACAGGTCCTCTTCAGCCTGGGTTTCTGTCCAGTGGTTTTCCATGGCTCCTTGGTGGCACAGCCCCCTCTCAGGAATGCCCATGTCTCTGGAGAATTCTTCCCCACTGTAATAAGACTTTGCTTTGGATCTGCTCCTGCAGCAGGAAGGTTTGGTAGTGTCTCTTCTCTCCCCTGTATGGTGTATGGAAGAAGAGGTGGTGAACAGTGAGTACTGAGAGGAGGAGAACCCACAGCATGTATTTCCTTTGTGTGATGCATTTAGTTTTTGTATCTATCAGTGGAAAATCTTTCTTGCAATTCAGTCATCAGTGGATCAAGGCTTCTTTTTTTCAGGCACCATAATAGCTCTCTGTGTTGCGTAGTGATTAAATTCCTACTGTTTAATGAGCTTAGTTGTAAAATGAAATTGATTATAAAAAAACTTCATGATTGCCTTCTTGAGTGCTATGTTAATCATTTTTTTATTCTTCTCACTGCTGTAAGCATTACTTGGAACAGGAAATCATAAATACTGGTTTAGAAATTCATATGTCCCAGTGCACCCATATTCCAGCTTTCAGCAGAAAGCACTGATAATGCAAAATAATGTTTATTGGCCCCTTTCACCCACTGGATGCAGGTGGAATGGCTTTTTTCTTGCCTGCAGTAGGACTTCATGAACTGCCACAGCTTGAGCTGGAAAGCCAAGCCCTGTAGCTGTGATCAGTGTGAAACTGAGCTATTGCATGTGTCTTTAATATGTGGTACTTTTGTTTTTACAGTTCCAGATGCTGCTCCTTCCGGTGTGTCAGTGGATATTGTGAACAGCACACTGGCCAAAGTCTTCTGGTTTGGGATACCAAGGGACAGAGTTCGTGGACATTTAAGAGGATATAAGGTTACAAATTTCTCTTTAAAAGTTTGTATATAGTTGAATAAACTATTAAATGAATCTCAGAACAAGGATAAATTGCAAACTTTCATTTCTGGGAAGGCAAGATAAATCAACATAGTTTTCAGCCCCATACAACATAACGTGTTATAGATATACCAATCTCAATGCAGGTCAGTTGGTGGAAAACAAAGAGCATGCTGGATGGAAAAAGGCATCACCCAGAGAAACACTTCCTAACATTTGTAGGAGACAGAAACTATGGGATGATTCCTGGTCTAGAGCCCTTCAGTGAATTCCGCTTAACTGTTTTGGCTTATAACTCCAAAGGAGATGGCCCAGAAAGCTCCCCTGTTGTGTTTGAAACTCCAGAAGGAGGTAAGACATAATGTAAATATGAGGCAGAGGGAAATAAATAGTAATTGTCCATGTGACAAGGCAAGTTGCTTTTCTTATTTAAGGATTGTAAAATCTCTAATACTCATAAAACTCTTCATAAGATAAGGGAGTCATAGATGTTGATCTAAACTGTATCCTCATTTAACAAGCATGTGGAGAAACAGACTAGTTCAGTCTTCTCTGAAAGCTAATCCATGTATCTTCCAGTCCCGGAACAACCGCGTTTTCTCAGGATCCTGAACTTTGACAAGGACTCTGTCACTCTGTCGTGGGGACTTCCCAAGAAACCAAATGGCCACCTTACTGGCTACATTTTGCAATACCAGATGAGTATGTGCTTGTTTTACCTTGATTTTAGAATTATTGCATTATTAATTAAAGAAAAATGAAACAAACAAACAAAAACAAAAGGGTGGAGGAGGGAGGTTAGTTGTGTGTTATATGTGCACAGTTACTTAAAACAGAGACTGCTGTGAAGGGCTGTTTCTGAGATCACTACCACAGCCGTAGCATCAGAGCAGTGCTTTGAACTGCAATGCGCACGCAGCCTGCTAGAGGGCAAGCTAAAGTCATCTTCCAGAGCGAAGTACTCTGCTCTTCTCTGATGTCAGCTCACATTGCTACCATGCCCTATTCCGCATTTATAGACAAATTTAATTATTTCACATTTGAAAATTATGCCTAACATAGTAGTCATGAAGTGAAACTCGTTCAGTGCAAAATAATGAGACCACTTTTGCCACATCTATTCGGATCTTCACATTGTGTCAGTGAGTACCTCCTCCCTGTAGAATGCGTCAGCAGAAACGCAGATCACTACTATCTGAGTCGTTATTGAGTAATCACACTGAGAAACAACTAAATACCAGGGGTATTTTGTTTCTTTCTTGAAGAAAGAACTGGGTGGCTGGGGAGAGACAGACTGCCACAGCTGTGAGGTGTGGTGACAAGTCAGGGTATTTTGAATGGGTTTTGAGTATTGGAGAGGATTAAACTGTGCCCTAGTTACAAAAAAGCCCAAACATGTACTTTTCACTTACCTCTGCTGATAACAGGACTTCCCAGTTGCTTTTGCAAGCAGGGACTGGAGGCTGGATCTTCCCTTTGTTTTTGATGACTATGGGCAGAGAATGGATCTATTTAGGCCATTCGGGAGGGAAACCCCCCCTTCAATTGCCAACTGTGCCAAGGCGGAGCGGAGCAAAGCAGAACAGCCATTAACTTGCTTGAAAAAGTTTGCAGATGTTTGGAAGCAAAGCAAGAAGCAATTTATATATATTTAATGATCCAGGAGACAGTAATTTTTACCTCCCACTCCGTATGTTCATATCTAGAATCAGAGAGCTTTTTAAGAACAGCAATAGCTCACTGAGTAGTTGGGAGATTGACATGGACGAGATAAATCCCATTTAAGTACTTGGCAGGAAGGTGAGATATGCTTATTGAGGTGACATCCTTCCTACTTACTGCAGAGTGCCTCCCTTCCATGGCACGTTTCATGTTCATAGCCTTTAGCTGCTGGATGTGACTCAAGTGTCTTTTCCCTTTCAGTAAACGAAACACACGAAATCGGACCCCTGAGCGATGTCAGCGTAACAAACCACTCCACGCTCAGCTGGAGGCTTTCAGGTCTCAGCTCCAGTACCAAGTACAAATTCTATGTAAAGGCTTGTACAGTCAAAGGCTGTGGGAAGCCGGTCACAGAAGAAGGACTAACGATGGCTCAAGGGAGTAAGTTAATAGGCAATACGTTTTTATGTGAAGAAGCTCTAACAATAATGGAAAAATCTATTGAGAATATTCCAGGCTTGACATTTCCTAGGTAATTAGAGGAAATAAATTTGTTTCTCTTTCTATGAGAGCAATCAATGAACTTTTTAATGTAGCAGTGCAGTTCTTCAGGAAAGTAGAGCTTATCTGTTTCATTTTTTGCTGTAAAATGCTGTCTCTATTCTCACTGATCAACTCTTTAAACCATACTAGAATAAGTGAATTGCATTTAGTCATGAACAGAAAATTGAAGATCTAGATAATCTGTTCTCAGTAATATTATGAAACCAAATTCTGCCCTTTTGTGAAGATAGGGGACTGCCAGCAGCAGCATGAGGGGCAAGCATTTGACTTGGGAAATCCAGATGAACATAAAGTTGACTGCAGTGCATTTGATATAGTATTTTAATATTATTTTGTCAGACACTGTAAGTGAGCATTTGTGCGCCACTTATACCCTGTCCTAGAACACCAGTGATCAGGAAAATCTCAAGCACTATATGATAGCTCATCTTTCACATTCAGCTGAAATGAAATAAAACGTACTGTGCTCAGGAAGTCTGAAAATTCTACAGTACCGGGGAACAAGTCCTTGCTATTAATCAGAAACCATTCTTGTGCACTTAGCACAGGGAAGGAGAAAGAGAATGCGATAAGCAAGACTCCCGGCTTCATCATCTTTAAGCAATGACAATACTCTGGAACAATGTTAATATAAAATAGAAAAATGGTCATTGTTGCACATCTTACTGGACTTCTAAGTTGCAGAATATCTTCAGCTACTGATAAAACATATAAAAGTACTTTAAACTCATCATGTCCCAGTTCAGGATCCAATCATGAACTATCACCCATTTTCTGAAGTAGTGAAACTTCTCAACTGTCTTGTAGCCTTCAGTCTCACTGTAGAATACAGGTACTCACATAGTAGTGACTATTCATCTATCAGCATAATTTAGAGTGTATTTTTCATTAAGGAAAGTAAAAAATCCTGTTTCTCAAACTAAAAATACAAGATTTCACCTTATTAATTGTCTTTTTGGGCCTTCATTGGGCAGCCAGAATAATGTGTTTTAGCCACTGTAAAATCTGTCTATAGCTCCTTTGAATAACCTTGTCAGGTTTTATGAAATGCATCCCTGCCTGATATGCTTAAAAGGGTGATAATGTTGCTGTTCATTTTGTTCTCACTCTCTTCTTTCCTGACTTTTTCAGCAGTGGCAACAGCTGATTCTTGTGAAATGCTTGTAGAATAGAGTAGTATAATTGATATATGTTGCAAGGGTCCAGTCCTGTGATTAATATGTGCTCCTTGCCAGTTCTCAAGCCACCTTAAATTAGGACACTGAATCTGTCACTGAGATGCCATTAGTTTTGTGTCATTATTTGCTGGCTAAATTGTTCAGATACGTTTCAACTAAACATGGTAGGCTGAAAAAAAAAAAAAAATTACTCTTTTCAGTGACCTTCTTGAGGCTTTAAACTGTTGTATGGGAAGCAAGGAGATTGCTCTGAATTAAAACAATCACTCTTTTTGAAGAAAGGGAGTGATTGCAAAAGTTGAAGCTCATAATTTAAAATGACCCACATAAATGACAGATATAAGATGTGGTGCCCTCTGAAATGAAACTTTGTGATAGAGCACTCCAAGTTTCTTTGGGTTTTGATTCAGTGATCCTATATGCACTCTGTTCTCGTTTTAGTAATAAAAACATAAAGCTCTCATTGTTCATTTTAAGACTTTGAATAGCTTCCACTGCTGTAATAAAGCCTTTGCAGGCTGTGCCATGGGTATTTCAGAATCTCACAATACATTCTGCCAGGAAAGTGGAGATGTTGAGGTGGAAAATATGGATTCATTCAAATTTTATCACTGATACTTGATCTGCATCACTGCTATTGCTTTCCATTTATTTGCAGTTATCCCTGCCACTATAGTCTGGAATCAGAAAGAAAAGCCAATCTTTTTTCTTAATATGTACATATGCAAGTATGCGTGTATCACCACTAAAACCAAGTCTGTGTAGGGAAAATTGTTGTGCTTTAAATGATAATTTTGCCAGCCTGTAATTTGTGTGCAACCCATTTCCTGATGACGAGATTGCAGTGGCATGAATGACTAAATTTAGTAAAAAAAGGTTTTTCTCAATTAAATAAATATAACTCCCTGTATAGTTAAATGGGTGGATCATCCTTTTTCTCTACAACTGCAGCATCTTCCTCTGTAATGAAACTTTCAGATTTTTGTGAGGACTAACACATTGCTTTGAGTTAGCAACCCTTTAGCAAAACGTCAATGAGTGAATACTGTCATGCTCACATCTCTATCTTTTCACTCTCCAGTGGAGCAGAGCTGCACTCTGTGCTTCTCTGGCAGTGGTGATCAAACCCTCTGCTCTACAGTTGCCTCCATCAGGAGGGACCCAAGACTGCTGACACTGGCAGCTTATACAGTCAATGAAATGAAAGGCCTCTTTCTTATGAAAGATGTTAAACATGCCCAAAAAATTCAGATACAAAACACTGATAAACAACCATGGATTTTTGTCATTTGTTGATAAAATACTGTGGACATGTAGAACCTGGGCAAAAGGATACTCAGGGTACTCATGTTGTACGACAAAATAAATTATAGTTCAATTTTTTTGCTATATCTGGGTTTCATCCCACCGAAGTTTTGCAGTCTTTAGAAAATTAGTCTTATCCCCAACTTTTCATTTTCAGGCAGTATTTCTTAAATGACCTACAAACTAATTAGTTTTCCCCTTGAAAATATCGATTTCCCAATGATCATTAGCCCTGGGAAACAGCACAAAATTATGTTCTTACATAAGTGAAAAAAATTAATTTAATGTAGCAGTCCTTATGAACACAAAGCTTCTTTTCATCTGGTTACCACTGTTTCCTGAGGATTACCAAACATGTATTACATGTTGAGAATTATTACTCTGTGTCTAGAAATTCAAGCCTTAATGAAAAATTCATCCAGAGGAAGCTATACCACTGTAGTTTTATTTTTCAGAGAAGCCAGAGAATAGAAGTTCACCAGTTTCATTATATTTCAATGGTGCTTGGCATGTAACTCCTAAGGCTTTTTCAAAATCTTACCCAGAGGGTACCAATCTTCATCACACACCAAAAGATGAGGACAGTAACCATTTGTAACAGAACTTACGGTTTTAGTTCTCTTTTGCCACAGGCACAGTGAGAAAGGAAAAATACAGCTGCCTTAGCCATATGTAACTCCAGTTTGTTACCAGCAAACCCCCAAAATATACCCTACTTGCTCACAATCAAGAGAACCTGATGAAATCTTGATGAGAAGTTTCTTTTTTCTATCATTTATGCCACTCCACTCTACTGCCTCTTCTTTGGCCCGGAGACCTGTAGCCCATTAAACCCTTTTGCTCATCACAGCAACAAACTGTCCCACCAGCCCAGATGCTGCATGCAGGGTGGACCAGGAAAAAGAACATCTGTTTTATCACTGTTTCATACTCTTGTGATCCTGAGCAAGAAAAATAGGCATGTTAAGCATAATACATTAAATATATCAGTCTTGGAGTACTTCATGTAATTATTTATAAAATTGAAGCAAATCTGTGATTGTTTGTCTTCGGTATATTTCTTTTTTCCTTTTTCTTCTTCTATCAGCCTGCCTCAGTGTAGCCAACACTGGGAGCTAAAAAGAAGCACAAGAGATGAACAATCAACCTGTCATCTTGTGCGAGCTCAGATTTCTTCAAATGCAATCAGTACAAATAGATGGTCACTAACTCACCTATAAATTCTTCTCAATAGACTTTACATACAACAGGCTTACTAATCTCTATATCTTAAAATATTCAAAATTTAGCATGAATTTCCTCCTGCACTAAAAAAGCGGAAGGATACTTGTGATGTGTATTTATGCACTTTCAGTAGCTAGTCAGTTGGGGAAAATTAATAAAAGTTCATCTTTCCATTTATCACAGCAGATGTGTTTAGACAGGTATGGTTATAAATTAAGATGTTGCCCACAATTAGTATTACACTATTAGACACTATTAGTATTACACTATTTTTATGTAAGCATGTTTTATAACAGGTGTGCTAACTTTTGGAGAACTAGCACTCTTGTAAGTCTTTGGGGGCAGTTTCTGTTGTTTTTCCCTTTATACCATAAGCTTCTATAAAAAAATGTGTGTTCTGTTGTTCTCATAAATCTTGAAGCCCAGTAGGAATATTGTAAAATTGCTGTTCAGTGTTTAATGTTCATGTGAGTCCCATGGTATGCCTGATAAATAGTGGGGGAAGATGAGAAGTGCTGGTGATATGCCTTTATTACTAATGCTTCTTCTCCCTTATTGTAGATTAAAAACCTAACCCAACTGCTTTCAATTTTCTGAAGCTAATTTCTACAGCTCACTGACCTTTCAGTATGTCTAGATTTTCCTTATCTGTCTGTCTTTGCTTTTATTTTTCAGGATTCTACACTGCTCTTTCTATTCCAACCACCAAACCTGCCCCAATTAGCAATGCTTTCACCTCTGTAGATACTATTGTGAGTGTGTAACACAGACCAGAAAGAAATCACATGGAAAGAAACCTCATAATCACCCATCACTGGATATCTGTACTGAGTGTTAAAGAAAAAAAAATGTGTTTAGTGTTTTGGGATAGATATGTCAAACAGCATGGAGAGCCAATGGTAGATCCCCAGTCCCAGGTCAGGTTGTGCTCAAATCTTCATCTCAGTACATGCATCCCAGCCCTATTTGGTGTGCCAGGGCTACAGCACAGCTGGAAGGGTTGGCACAGCTGAGCAGTAACCTGGCACAAAATGGTTCTTTCGTCAGCCATATCAGTTACCCCTTTCTGCTTCTGTAAAGACCTGACCATTCAAAAAGAAGAGCCTGACACAAGCTGGAAATAAATGGGTGATAGATGGGGATTGGTTAAATTGGTTTAAGAAAATGCAGAACAAAACCACAGCTGCTGGCCACCACTGAGCTCAGGGTTTGAGCATTATGCTTACTAGGAGAAAACCTTCCTAAGCGAGTTGTATTGTGTACAGATTGGACCATGTGGTTATCCTGCTGTGCATAAGTGTTATACAGTATTTAATACACAATAGGCTGAAAGTTCATATTCATTCTTGTTACTTTATGGATAGTGTTTCCTCTGCTACTTTTTTCTGATGTCTTGATTTTAGGACATGTAACTAAAATACACCTGTGGTATCCTGTTCCTTAATTTGCAATTTTACTTAAAAATTATAGCTCAGTTTCACATACTTCATTTAGCAAAAATTACCAATAGATGGATTAATTTATGCTAATAATCTGTGCTTCAGTATCAGCAGTATTTCAGCTGTATGTGTTCTCTCTGGGTCCCAATGGTCTACTAATTTAACTGCTTATGATAATACTTGTGTAGTTGCCTTGGAAAACTTATCTTGAACTATTGCTTTGATTGTGCTTGGATTCATTTTAATCTTTTTTTTTTTTTTTTTTTTCCTTCAGCTGTCAGCTAAGCCTTAATCTCAGAAAACTTCTTGCTTTGCCTGTTTACTAGTTGAAATATTAATGAGCATTGTTTTACTGTCAGTGCTAATTGGTCAAGTAGTTTTAAAATTATGCTTCGTGCTCAATCCTTAGTTTAGAAGACTTTGAATAAAGCAGGCAAATTAGGCAACTGAACACAATTAAAATGTTATATTATTAAGTGCAGACCAGACAAATCTCTTTGTTGCCATCAAGGGCAGGCACCCTCCTGTGTTGTACCTGTTGGTTGACTAAAGAGATCCTCCAGAGGTCCACACAGAGTTCTGAATTTTCTTGTGTGAACAGGTTTTCATGTTCGGGCAGTGATTGGTACCCTCTGTCCTTCTTTCTGATATCCACAAATGCTATTTTAAAAAAGTTTTTTCAATTCCATGCAATCTTAATTCAGACAGAAATTACAGTAGGAGTTTTGCAAATGAGAAGGCTCTGAAACTAGGGGTACTGAAATATCTCTTCTACCTCTTAATCAAATACTAAACTCATTAGGAATATCTAAATGCTTAAAAACCAGTTTGAAAGCAAACTTCAGCAATATCTAAAACCATGCTTTGTGCAGGCATTGTGAAATTTAAAAGGACATGGAAGATCACTGTCAGGAGAGAAATTAGGAAAAATCCCAATGTTATTTTTTTACATGAGACATGTAAGAATCCATTTCTAGATAACAAGCTGTCTGTGCTTCCCTGCTGAGTTCAGTTCAATGGGAGAAGCATCAAACCCCAGATTACGTATACAAAGTGAGCCCTTTTTCAAGTTGTGTTTTTTTAAGCATGCATTAGTTAAAGCAGGTCCATAATCCCCCATCAATATTCACTTTCCTCCTGAGAAATGTGCAACCCCCTTCATAAACATCAGGATTATTTCAGTCTGCTGCTTGTTTTCTGTGATTGCATATTAAAAATCAAATGGGGGAAATGTTTTTTTACTTCACTGCCTGCTTTTGAAAGTCAGATTATCTGATGACAATTGTTAAAAATCCTTGTGTGTCATACGTCTGTTATTTACAATATCTCTAACTGTGCATTTTGCAGGCTTTTTGTTCAATGAATACCATTAATCAATATCACTTGAATATGTACATTCCATAGGTAAAGGGATCGGCAAGATTTCAGAAGCAGTAAAGCCCACACAAAAGTTTCACCCCATTGAGGCGCTTGAGCCTGGAACTGAATATACAGTTCGTCTAGTGACTAAGAATTGGGTTGATAACAATAGCATTTTTGAAGATGTAATTGAGACAAGGGGGAGAGGTGAGACATGCAACCTTTCAAGGTGATAAAGATTTATTTTGAATGTAAATAAATGTTGAGGTTACATCTTGCATTGTGTAGTGAAAGTGTTCCAAAATCATAATTTTGTTCTGTGGTTTTTGACCCTTGCAGTTGAATCCCATGGGAGTATAAAAGCATATGTGGTTCTCGAATGAGTCCTGTGCTTTACTTGATGCACAATAGCCTGAAACAATTGCAAACCTTTACAAACAGTTTTCCCTCCTATGCGATTTTGAAGGGGTAGTGCTGTGATATAACCCATTTTAAGTCCAGTGGTTTGCATGTATCAGGTGCACTTTTAACTCTATTTGTTTTGCACAAACTGCTTTTGCATGAGAGGCTTAACACTTCACTGTTCAGCTTTCCTATTTCGCATTAATACTTTGAGTCAGCCACTCTCTCAGAATTACCTTTGCAAAATGCCTGTGTTGTCCACTCTAGACTGCACATTCTCCTTAAATCTAAAAATGTCAGGCTCTGGATGTATTTCTGTCTTGCATTTCTTTAAGTTGAACACAATAAGTAGCGATAGACTGATGTAATTAGGATCCAGTGAAGAACAGTTATGTATGCGTTCATGCTATAGTAGGGTGATGCCCTTTTCCTCTGATTAATTTTCTTCTTCTTTTTTTTTTTTTTTTTTTTTAAATTCCTTTTCTGTTCCACAAAGCCTATGCTGGTATTTATGATGGAATTTCCACCCAGGGGTGGTTTATTGGACTGATGTGTGCCATCGCTTTGCTCACCCTACTGCTGCTAACTATTTGCTTTGTCAGAAGAAATAAAGGAGGAAAATATTCAGGTAAATGGATGTATTGTCCTTTCACTATGTTCACACATAATAACAAGCATCCTTCAGACTTTTCTCTCTAGTGGTTGCAAAGCCATAAGCAAAAACATCCAATTAGGATTTGTAGCTTTTGATACATGTCCACAGAGTGGATTCTAATGAATATAAGTGAAGCTGTGCTCTATGAGTGAAATAGTATTATGTGCTTGTCAGAGATTGTATTAAGGCCCTTGATAGTCCTTGTTGAATCTTTCAACATTTAAACCAGCCATAGAGTCAAAGTTCTTCATTGGTTGCACCTCTGAGCCTCCATTGGTAGAGCTACCTGCTCACTTTCCACCTAATAGCAATTACTTGACATACGGGCCTAACTTCCATGGGTAGCCAAACTGCTTAACAATGGAATGATTTGCTGAAAGCAATTCTGTAATTTTCAAAGCAATGAGTAAGGTTTACAGTATAAATATTTAAGTTTAAATCTGGTTGCCCAGAAAAGCTGTGGCTGCCCCATCCCTGGGAGTGTTCAAGGCCAGGCTGGATAGAAGTGGAGCAACCTGGTCTAGTCGAAGGTGTCCCTGCCCATGGCAGGGGGGTTGGAACTGGATGAGCTTTAAGGTCCCTTCCAACCCAAACCATTCTACAACTCTATGAACACTTCCTAGTTTTCTTAAAAATTAGGGGATGTCCCCATACTCTTGAAGGAAGAATGCCGGTTGTGTCCACATGCAGTTAGAGCTGCTGCCCTCCAGGTTAAACTGTACGTGATGACAGGTGGTTTTCCCATTGCACTAGCTAAAAGAAACATCCACAGCAGAACATGGCATACAGATCTCTACTTTATTTTATTTGTACAGTGAAAGAGAAAGAAGATCTGCATCCAGATCCTGAAGCTCAATCAATAAAAGATGAAATCTTTGGGGAATATAGGTAAATAGGACCTGCTTTAACAAGCGTTTGTGTTTCTTGAGGTATTGTTTGTTTCCAGATGCCATTGCTATTTGGGACATTTTTATAGCATACAGTTAATGCTGTTTTTCATTTTCAAAGCAAACCTCATAGGAGTGGATATAAGTAGGAATATAAAGGTATATCCAGTACACTTAAATCAATCCAAGATGGGATATAAGTAAACGTTGATGTGTCAGTGGTTATTTTTCACTTGGTTTGGTTCTCTCTTTTTTGTTTTGTTTGTTTTTTTTTTTTTTTTAATTATCATTGTATGAATAATGTAAATATATATGATAATTTGGGTTTCTGCTGTAATCTCCGTTGAAGCCAAGAGAAAGACTCTTATGTCTTCAATGGGTTTCTGAAACCTATTCAGGCCCAAATCGTGCAATATGGGGAATGTTCATTTTGTGGAAGAAAACAAAAGTTTGAAATGCAGTAATAGATGGCAAAACCCCAAATAAGCTTCACTACAGAAGTTTCTGTAGGAGACCTGAAACAATCACTTTGGCTGCTTTAAAATAACTAAAGCTTATAACATGGCATAACCATGGTATGAAGGAAAATGTATCATTATAAGAACCATGCTTGGAAAACTGAAGTCTCTGGCCTTAAAGGCATAAAATTTCTGATGAAATCCTTCTTATATATACTACATTATTTGTACTGGAATAGGGTTTTATTTCTGCATAATTTCATCTTTATTTAATTTTTAATGCTTTCTAATGGGACAAATATTTAGAAAGGTAAGAAAGTCCTGAGGTTAATAACCTTCACCCCCTCTTTTCCCACCAAACTCCAAGCTTATCTTTTCTATAAGTAGAAATGCCATGTGCAGAAAAGTAGCAATTTTTTTTTTACTGCATTGATTATACACATAATTGATTATATGCTGAAGAGGTAAATTTCAGGTGCATTTTTCTGTCCTTCCTCAGATAACATTACCAAAGCTTTGAGGCTTGAGTTGGCATCAGCAAGGACCATAATGGAGTACCTAGTTCAGAGGCATAATTTTGTTTTTTTTCGATAATCTTTTAATCTATGTTCAAATCCCCCTCAATGCAGTGTTCAGTCAAGCGGAGTCAGCTTTGGTTCTTCTCCAGTGCCATAGGAGAATGGACTTTTTTAATCAATTTTTGGTGGAGGGCCTGTTGTTTTTTATGAAATTGCTATTTAACATAGACCACCTATGAGCAGATACAGACACTTGATTCTGCTTTTGTTTTTCCCTACTGCTCACCTTTAGCAGAAAGAAACTCTGTCAGTTACCGTAATATAACAGCAGAATAAATGAAAAAAGGGAAAAAAGCCCCTTTATTACTCACCTCAAATCAAACAAATGCTCACAAAGTAGATTTATAACCTACAGCTGATGCCTCACCCCACACATATACCCCAGTTCCCACACCCAGCTCAAAAGAAAAATGAAATAAACAGGCCCTGTATATTGCCCGTTGTTTTGTAAATTGAAATTGTCTCTTTCTGTAAGATGCTGAAGACTTGATACAACAGCAATTCCTGGAATGGATCCCTCAGATCCTTTCCAGCATTCCCTTTCCTTTCCCCCTTCACTTTCTGTCCATTCTTCTGTCTGCCCAAGGCAAAAAAGGGAAAAATTCAAAACACGCATGTTCTTTTCATTGATGTTTACCTTTTTTACCAATTCCATTGTTAAAAAAATTACAAAATCATGTACGTGGGGAATTCAGGTTGGTGTGCATGACCTTGTGTGAGGTGCACCAGACCGAGCAGGACTCACAGGATCTGATCATTCCCAGCGTACAACCCACGAAGAAATGCTCCCCTTGCTCTTCCCTCCTGCTGCTTTCTTTCACAATAAAAGAGTAGTTTCCATGCTTGCAATTAAAAGCTAGATTTTTGGAAAGGCATTTCTTTGTTTTGTAGTGACAGCGATGAAAAGCCGCTGAAAGGCAGCCTCCAGTCAATTAACGGGGACATTAAAGCCACTGAAAGTGCTGATAGTCTGGTAGATTATGGAGAAGGGGAGCATGGGATGTTCAATGAAGATGGTTCATTTATTGGAGCTTATTCTGGATCTAAGGAAAAAGGGTCAGTGGAAAGCACTGGGAGTTCTACAGCAACTTTTCCTCTCCACGCCTAAAATAATAGCAAGAATGATTTATGTTTAATTGTGATATTTATCTCGATCAGTACTCCACAGTTACCACATGTGATTGGAAGCAGGTTGCCAATTGAGCCAGTCAGGAACCTGACATGCAGGTAATACAAAAATAAGTCACTGCCACTAAAAGATGATCTTCCATCCTAATTTCTAGATGTTTTCTTCTAATTAAAACAAAATAAATCATTCTTTACTATAGAAAATGTCTTAGTCTTACCAAAACAGAATTTCTCAGTGTTACATCTGTATACTTAACTGCTACTCTGTGTGCGTCTTAGGTTTGGAATATGTTTCTCTGTATAGTATTTTTTTTTTTCCTGTATGACTGCTGTCACTTTGTACATACATGTATACATAGTGTTTCCTCAAATACCATGGCCTCAGCATTGTAGAGGTTATAATACAGCAAGAAAATCGAACGAAAACAATGGGTTACTCTGCAAAGTGACACCATGCATCCTACTGAGAAAAATAATAACTTAAAATACTGGAGAAATATATTCTATATATTGTATAATTTTTCATAAAGAAAGAAACTCCTTTGCTTATGATATTCTAAAATTATTTTAGTGGCTACAGCTGACTACAATACCCAATTCTTAGACATGCAACTATCCACAGAAAAATTACTCTAAAACACAAAGCTCTGGCCTTGTTGATAAATCTTCTGCCCAGTAGCTGGCACTATTTCCTTAAATAAGTTAAGCTGCAGCATCTTTCCTGTGGCAAGGTAAAACAGGGTTCCCATCCACCATCATTAGAAAGTGTTTTAATTTCTTTTCCCAAGTCTTTGCAAGCTGCATTTCTAAGCAAAATGCTTGTTGTCTGTCTCATATCTGTATATTTGTGCACTAGCATACATTTCATAGAGATGTTGTACATATGATATTAATATTGACACAAGTAAAAATCAGCCTTGTTTTATTTTGAAATGAGACATGTTGCTAGCATAAGTCTGTGTAGGAATAAATAGAATTGCTTCTCAATATGAGTTTGGACCAGCAAAACTAGTTTTCAGAAGGAGTTGTGTGTAGACCAGTCATATAAATCTCTCATCTTTCTAGTATCACATAAAATAGACCTACCTGACTCTTATCATTTATTTTCAAGATATTCATTGTTAAATAAGCAAAAGCAAACAAAAAGACAAAATATTATGGTATAATTTCTTTTATCTTTTTTTTTATCGAATGCTGGTTTAAACCTGGTTCTTTTCTTTGCCTCTCCAACACTAACTCAGCAAGCTGTACAGCATATTTTTTTGGTCTTTTTGTACTGGAATCTCTTGAATTTCTTTAAAAGTATGTATTTTTTAATATGTTTATTTGAATAGAGTATCAGTATGGCTTCATTTCTTCTTGCACTTACAAATGACTGTCACTTCAATTACAATATCTTTTAAATAGTTACTACAGGAGGAATAGATCCTAAAAGCCATTTTGCATCATGATACTAATTAGGCAAATATCCCCAGTGGCTCCTTCAGGTCTCCTACTTCAATGGAAGGAAGAAAGGAAGCAAGAATTCCTTGCATGGTTACGGGTTTCCAGTAAAGGCTACAATTAAGGCATGTCAGTTGCCCACAGAAATGCAGATTGTTACCATCAGAAAGGCCATGGTGTGCATAAACAGATCACCTTAGCAGGGGGGTCCTCCCCAGTACTCCTCCATTTCTGAAAGCAGTAAGTGGCCTCTGATCCTCAATGCTTCTGCAATATTCCTCTTTATTTTAATTGTTAATCTCTTTTTTTAATTTAGCTTTCAAGCGCCTTTCATATAGCCTCTTGTTTGGAAAAAGCAAACCCCAAATGGACAGCCTGAAACCACCAGTGATGCCATCCATATGTATTAATATAAAAGGAGGAGTGGAATTCTGCCCTGGTTCAAAAATCCCTGCAATCTGTATTGAGTGAATCTCTATTTCACTCAATTCAAATGCTGAAAATGTCCAAAGTAATTCTTATTTACAAAAAACCCCAAACCAAACCAAAGCAAAAAAAATGTTCATTTTAAAAGAGAATGAGTGGCTAATTGGACAAATGTGAAAATTAGCATCTCATCAACAGAGACACTTCCCACCATGACCTTTATCTGCTGACTCTTGTGGGCTGCAGCCCAAACCAGATAAAGTCTAAGAACTGATTAGGCTTGTGACAGCCTTTGTTGCAAGCTTCAGGCTGTTTTCATGATTTCCTTTAGGAATCATCAGCACTAAAGCATGACTAAAGCATGTCTTCAAAATAGGAGCAAAAAATTAGGGAACAAAACTGGGATTGACTCCTACGAAGCCTTGCTAACCTGTGCAGAGGGAAGGGCATTGCTCTCCCATCCGCAGGGTCACTAACCAGGGCAGATGCCTATGGTGAGGCTGGGTGCCTCCCACCCACAGCCCCAGTCACCCATTTCTTGTGTTGCTGCAGATCCACTCCACTCCTTGTCCAGAAAATGCTTACATTAAACAGACACAAATTTCAGATCATATTAGTAAGTGTCAAATTATCGAATAATGAATATAAATCCCCTGTGCTATCACTTGATCTGTTGCTGCTAAGAGATGTTTATGACATTCCTGTGATGTGCTACTCATCTGTGCCAGTATGAGTACTTTTTCTATTAAAATTTTAATTCAGATCCTTAAATCTCAATGTTGGCGTTTTGTGATGCCTCAGGGCCTAAAAATGATACAGTGACAAAAAGATGTGCAATGGAATTTGTATAGTGTGCACTGACTTTTGAGGAATATGCTCAGTGAATATTAAACAAATGGCTAAAACTCCTGGGGAATCTCACTCACCTGAGCTTATTCCTCTTTCTCAATCATTTCTTTGCCTTTCTGTTTTTTTCCACTATGGGGTTTTATTTTCTATTGTAAGGGCACCACTCATAGAGTGCACCACGGACAGTGCTGGACTTTTGTGGTTTTACCGGCGATTTTCTTTTAGAATGAAACTAACAGAGCAAGCTTAAATTTTCCTGAGCAGTCTTTTGTCCTTGACAGGAGATGGGCCTTATTTTTTTCTAGGGTGGTCTGTTACAGGTGAGAGGAAGTGTGGCCACGCAGGTTGAACAAAAAGTATCATCACCTGTGCTGCAGTTCTAAAATAGTCCATTGATGTGCTTTATTTCTATTTACTCTGGCCATGAGTGTTTATTAAAATCAGTTGATGGAGATATGTGGTGAGTTCATTGATTACTACTCAGCAGGGGATTTCAGACTGCCTGCTGAGAGGAGGGAGTCAGAAAAGGCCAGTGTGTGATCCTGCAGGTCATGCTGGATAGGGAATTATTAATTACCCAGTGCCATGGCTGTTAGTTCAGTTATGTTTGGTTACAGAGTACCATTACATTTTGCTGGCAGTACAACTGTGAGAGGGGAAATGCCGCTTTCAGATTGGATATCTTAGTATGCTCAAGATGCGATTTCACCCAGCAAGGGTGAGGCATTTCCCTGGCCCCAGGAATCCTGGCTTGTGGATTTAAGCTGCCTCTCCTAGAACAAGAGAGGGCTAGAAGTGTCTAAAAAAGTTGTGCAGTTTTCAGTGTGTGTAAGATTAAGCAAAGAAAATCAGGTCTTCCTTGCTAACAGGGGAAAAAAGCCCTCCTCTGCCAGTGAGCCATTTGCATTCACATAGCAGAGTACCATTGTTTTGGTATGGATTGCAAAATTTTCTTATAAAATCTATATATAGTTAAATAGCACAACCAAGAAATTGTAGGAATGGCCCCAGCTTCATTCTCTGGCAAAATTTGGGGACCAAAATCTGGGGATTCAAGAAATCCTCACTTCTGCTTGACTCTGCTCTTCAGCGAAGATAATGGTACAAAACTGGGTATTGAAGCCCTCTGGGGCTGGATCTTCAGGAAGAGCAGAATCAGGAACCAAATCAGAAAATGACTTTCCCCTCTGGATAAAATGTGTGTATGTATTCTAAATAAGAAACCTTTGTAACTCAAATTTTAACTGTATCTAATTAGCATATCATTTAATGTTTTATGGTGATTCTATGGTATTTGTTCCGTTACCTTCTTATTACACAAATTTGAATGAGTAGCTCTTTTTCTGGTAACTACTTCCATTAACTGAATGGGTCAGACCCAATGAGACTTTAATGAAAGTTACAATTTTTGACATAAAAACAAATACTAGCACAATCTTTCTAGATAAAAAGATAGGGTGTTTTAACAGTAATTTCATGTTTAGTTTGTAAACTGAAGTTAGAATAATTCACTGATCCTTGTGCACTTCCGAAAGGAAATCTCATAATAATTTTTTATAGTTGTCATTTTGCAGGAGTGATAAATCTAGATTATTTTACATACCTGTAAGAACAGATATGATGAAAGGAAATTCTTGATGGCAAGAGAATTTCCTTTCTATAACAATGGATCAAGCCCTCAGCTGCATCTCTGTTAATGTGTAATATTTCAAAATAAGGCCTATAAACTGTGTTGCAATACCAGCACATGTTCCTTGCAGCTCTGTATCTTTCATGTAAAAGTCTCAAGTGATCTGCACTGATTTACTCCATTTTCCGGCAGGAGCCAGTAGGTGGGTTTGAGCCAAAGCACACTGTTTGTTTCATTTTTTGTTATTATTACTACTACTTTAAATAAGATACTTTGTATTTTCATGAGAAAAGATCAAAGCAAATGTGTTACAATGTTACTTTTTGGGCTAAATGTTAGTGTGCATTTATTAAAGTTTAGAGAAATGTGTTGTACTGTAGTTGCTGTTTGTATCATGCATATGTGCATGTATGGTTTTAAAGGATATTTTCATTTTACATGAAATACAACTTTGCTAATAAAAGTTTGACTTGATGTAATCTTCAAAAGCCTTAGCTGTAATCAGCAAGTTTCTCTTTTGTTTCTGTTTGTTGGGTTTTTTTTCTCCTGAATACCATTTACTTTCTGGGACTCTGTTTAATTGCCATTCATAGCCCTCTCTCCCTTGTGGTCTGTGGTGGGATTTCTTTCCTTTACACCAAGGTTGAGCTTCCCTTGGCTTCCACTGGGATTGTCAGCCACCACAAACCATCTAGATATGATCCGCACCAAAGTAGGGATGAACCTGAACTGCAAACACCTTGAATTCAAATGTGTCATTTATTTCATGGTATGACCATCTACTGAATCAAATGATGATCCTATACAACGTTAACATCTATAACATGCTTTATATACTCTGTGTCAGTTACGATCACATAACCTCCTAAGCACACAGAGCTTGAAGCTAAGTGCCATGTGAAATACCTGCAAAAATAATATTATCCAGTATTAAAATACACTTAGCCATGAAATGGAAGACAAAAATTCAACTTTCCAGGCATGAACAGACATGAAAGGAACTGCTCCAGAAGACAGCTATAAAGATCAGCAGGGTGAATTTCTGCTCCTCTTCATTAAAGACAACCAGAATAATGGTGATCTTCTAACTATCCAGCCGCCCAGAAACCCAGTGATACTCATTCATCCTTTTCTTATCCCTTAGTTTGGAAAAGTTGTGCTAAAAGTCTGAAATCAATATGCACTTATTATATAGAAATATAACATGTGTTCTTTGTTTGCCAGTGAAGGTAGGAAAAGGGCAAAAAAACTTAGTTCTTTTATTACTATTAAAATTATCATCCTGTCATCCTCCCTCACACCCCCCAATCTGAAGTGTTACCTGATCTCTTTCATTACACTCTGCCTGTGGGTAGAGAAAGGTTAGCCAGGCAGGACCTGCACGATGATCACAGGTACACCCATCTGATACCTGAAACAGCGAAACTGCCACTACTGAGGACTCACTAGGAGTCAGCAGACAAACCCATGGCAGCTGATACTGCAAAAGCAGTTGTTTGGTTTTTTTGTCTAAAAAAGGTATTTAACAGAAATTTGGAAGATCTAGGCAGTGCTCACAGAGAAAATAATCCCTCTCTTCCAACCCTGGCATCATTTCTGTTTCTATTTGACTCAGTGAAAGAAATGCTCTTGTATGTTTTTTTTTTCCCCTCATGTTTTTAGCTACTTTGCTCCAGCAGGACTTTTTTAATGCATCCTTCACCTGAAAAGACACCCTTAAATACATTCACTGCAGATGCAGAAGCAAGTAGGACTGTGCTAACTAGTGTTCACCTTACAGGAAGGCATCAAGGGCATGCCACGTTTTTTATTATTACTTATATTGTGGAATAATGAGATTTACACTTTTCTCAGTATCATAATGGTCTAACAATCATGTGCTTCACTGGAGTGAGAATAAAGATGCTGCTGCCACTGTCAGGTGCACAGGCTGCAGATCCCAGCTCGCCACATCCCACAACATCTGCTGACACCCAGCTGACAAGCCCTCAAGCAAAAGTTTAAGGAGCATGGAACAATTATGCCTTTATTTCATATTTTGATTTTAATGCCACATTGGCATTATTGGCACTATTTTGAGGGCAAAGAGTTACTTTTAGTGTTCAAACATTTCACTCTGTTCTTCAGTGTTACAATGAAATATCATCACTTCTGGACATTTACCATCTGTTAATCAGCTTGAAATGCAGAGAGCTCAGTCAGTCACCCAGTGGGAAATACCAATAGTCTCATTCACTGGATATGTGCAAGTTCTCTGGGTTTGTTAAGCCGTATTTAATGAGATGTATGTGGTGGTTTTGCCATGCTTCCAGCACTGCTGGCCTCACTGAGGTCACATCCTCACATCTGATGTGGCTAAACCTGCACAGGAAGAGCTGTCCCACCCTGCTGCCTGGAGAAGTGAGTGTTTCTGTAAAGCTCACACTGCCCCACTGCCTGCTATGAGTCCCCTTTTTGCAGAGCATCTCTCCAGGTGCAGGAGACATTCCTGACTGCTGCAGGAACCTTCGAATGTAAAGAGAGTAGAGTTTTTATTCATATGCTACAAATGCAGCCCAGCCTGAGTGTTGCAGCATATTCCCCCCTGTTTGCCTGGGACATCAAGGCAGGAGCCTTTCTACACAGAATACAGACAGCAGTACATTTTGTTTGGGATTTTTTGCTTTGACAGCCTGGTCTTGTTTTGGAATTCCATGGCTTTGCATTGCTGTGCTTTTTTCAGCATGCTTTCAATACTCCTATTGGCTGAAACCTCTAAAACCAGTTAGCTTTGACAGCTGCTTTTCACCTGGGGCAAAGGGGAGAAGTAGTGGGTATGAGGAGGAGAGGGAGGGTGTGAAACAATGGGCAGCTGTGGCTCATTTTCTGTTGCTCCTCCTGAAGGCAATGACATAGAGGTGGTGCTTTACTAATTATCATGGTAACAAATCAGTAGCCTTTCTTTCCAATCTGGAATGCAGTTACCTTCATAGCTACAAAGTGCTTTGCTTTTCCTGGGTGAGAAAGCGCAGTAGGGATGTTACAGATCATCACATGAGAGCGCGACTTGGAGATAAGGTCACATCTGTCTTGCTGGGCTGGAGCACCAATAAGCCCAATGGCTTTAGGAAGATGACCCATGTGCCAAGATAAGAGGATACCATTGATGGGAAAATGGGTTTGTCATTGCTTTTATCTGCAAGAGCAACTTGTGATGGTCAGGAGGCCTTCCTGGGGAGATTTACAGAGCTGTGATAGCTACCAAAGTTCCCCACCATAGCTGATTTACTGTGTGTGCTCTTAATTTTTTCCCTTTCTCCTGGATGGACAATGTGTCTGGTCTGTGTTTCTGCTGGAACAAGTTTGCTGTCTTTGAGGTAGCAGGGTTACCTTTCTTGTAAAAACTTTGGTTTTGTTTTCCTCTTGACTGTCAAAATTTGTCTATATTGATCTCTTGACTTCCTCCATCCCTGAGCTTGGAAAATTTCCAGCCTCTTTGCATCAGTGCTATATTTATTTGTGCTTCTTCCTTATTATGTTTTTCTTTTTACTGCCGGAAATCTCCCTCACCCGTTCAAGGTAGAAGATGTTTTCTCCCTCAGATTCACCTGGGATTTTGAGATTGCTGTGGGTCAAGATGTCTGGACTGTTCATGGTCTTTTTTGGGTGTTTCCTTCCCTTTTTTTAAGTTTTATTATTTTTTTTTATTTATTTTCTGTTAATATAAAAATGTGAAATAAATGTAAAAATGTGAGATTAATGTGCAGGTTTTAAGACTCTCTGTAATAAATACTCTTTTCTGAGAGAGTCAAAAGGGAGGATGATGACCTGTTTTCTTATTGGAAAGCAGTGGGCAGGGGGGCGATGCTAAATATTTAGCTGAAGACACAAGTTTGCCCCAGATGACTGCTGCATGCTCTGCAGGGTGATGTAAAGAGGACTCTGCAGGTGCCGATATCCTCACCACTGTGTTACTTTTGTGGAGACCTACCAGAGCAGGTGCAGGATTCAAACTGCAAATGACTTGCATTGCTCTCTCCTTTGCCCTTCTGTTCTGATGTATGACTGCAAGTGGCTGGGCTCATGGTACTAGAGGTGGTTTATATTTTCAAGGGAGTTTTAATAATTATTTAATAATTAAATGTATAATGCAGTTTCTAATAAAAATAAACCTACCATGTAAGAGGGATGTTGTCCTTTATGACTTCAGCCAATCACTTTTCTGAGCATTTCTTTTCCTCCAAGTGGCAATTTATGCAAAACCTGTATAAAAAAAATTACTGGGCTACTTATATTGGCAGTGGAGTAGCAGTTTCCAATGGGGCAGGAGCCCTCGTCAATTATTTATAATTAAACAAAAGCATTTATTTTTTCCAAACTCAGCATGGAACTGAGAAGCCACCTAAGTAGATAAATTTATATAAAGTGCAGCAAAATCAGATCATTTGACACACTAATTCCCCTAATGTAAAAAAAAAAAAAAGAAAAAAAAAAAACCAACTTACTTAAAAGTTCTTGAGTAAAAATATTTGTTACAAAGAGTAGTGTCAGCAAAGAGATCTGAAAGTAGCAATGAGAAGTGTAGGGGGAATAGCTCTTGAACACAGGTTTTGAGTGGCATTGCAAGCTTGTGGGGGGGAGCATCACGGCAGCTATTCAAGCTGCTTGTTTTCATTGTTTCTTCACCAGGAGTAACTTAACTGACTTTTGTTATTAGTGAATTTTTGGGAGGGAATTCATATGCTGAAAAATGTTTGCTTATTTTGTTTCCTAGAATCATCAGTTGTTGAGGATTTTAAGTTTTCTTTCTATATTTCTTGAAACATTTTTACTTGGAAAGAAAATAACCCCCCAAACTCCCCCAACCAACATCTGTTTGCTTTTTCTGCGATTGCATTTTTTATTTTTTGTTTTCTTTTTTAGCAACTCCAAGTGTGCAGAGTATCTAATTCTTAATGGTGTCCTGATTGCTTTTACAATACCTTTTAGCTGCCACGTTTTATGCATTTTTCTGACTCTTTCTGCATGTAGTTAGTGCTGAGCTCAGTGAGGCTCAGCAGTGCTGCCGCTCTCATGTGCAGCTTCTCTTCCTCCCAGGGCAGCAGGGTCTCTGCTTTCACCCAGGCATGACTTTTCTGAATCTCTTGACTGCTGGCATCTCAGGACTGCAGGATTACTAGTAATTGTAATTACTACCAGTAACTGTAGGAGAATTGTTCTGTTTTCAGATTGCATTTATATTGTTTTCCTTCTTGAAACAGTCTAGCTCAAGAAAAAAGCTCACCAAGCTCAGTCTGTGATTTACTGAGAATTTTACTTTTCAGATATTTTTTGAAGAAATAGTTACCAAAAGCCCCCTACTCACCAAACTTGTGGAACCTTGAAAGTGTGAACCCATTAACTGAAATGTTCGTAAAGCCATTATGAGTAATGGAAGAAGAACACACTAAATCTTTAAATATGCAGGATTGTGACTCTGTAGCTGACTCTAAATTGAGAGTTTAAATGTCTCTGAGAAAAGCACATATTTTGACTAATTTTTGCAGACCTCATAAAAATAAGCATTTCTGAGTCCTATTATCTAAGAGTTTAAATTTGCCTACATCTCCCCTTGACAAATACTCTGAACATTAAATTTTTCTCACATCTGCAATTTCAATTTCCAATTAAGGAAAGGAAACTTCAAACTCAACTGGGCTGTTTCATCAGCCTGTTATCAGCATCCATTGTATTTTCAGGTTTCTGCCAGTTTGACAAGATGCAGCTGAATCAGTTTCTCCTTCTAATCAAGATAATAACTACTAAAAATTGATGGATTTTGCTGCAGTTGAAAACGCAGACTAATTCTTGCCATAATTATAAAGTCTTTAAATGGTAATTGCATACTGTTACCATCTATCTGCTGTCAAATTTATTTCAGTAATTGACCTCCCAGTCCAGGAATTGGAGACAGTCTTTTATTATTGGTTCAATTAGTCTTAAAGCATCGTGTCTCTCTTTTCTTTAAAGGTATTTTTTTTAAGTTATTTTAGTTGTCCAACCAGTCAAGAAGTATTTAGTGACACTTTTGGCACTTTCTTTGCTTTATTGCTTTCTATCAGTACTTGCTGTGTCTCATTTTAACCGGTACGTATAGACATATTGGTGAGGTTTTTGATAAGCAAGTATTGACTGGCATTGTGCTTTTTCTGAGTTTCAACTTTTAGTGATGCTTTTCTTGGGCTAGCAGATGGGCTTTACTGCTGTGGTGTAGCCCATAGATATCTTCTGA
Source organism: Psilopsiagon aurifrons (assembly GCA_025447955.1). NCBI lineage: Eukaryota > Metazoa > Chordata > Aves > Psittaciformes > Psittacidae > Psilopsiagon > Psilopsiagon aurifrons. Next base: position 44,439 of record JAOEHY010040397.1, on the reverse strand, counting down.
CAGAAGAGGTCACGTTGGCTATTTCAGAGTGGTGTGGTTGGGCTATTACAGCCCCAGCACTCCCCAGCTGAGTTGTTCCAGTCGGAGCTGGGGCATTGCTCTAGACAGTCTTTGATTTCCTTTCCAGGAAAAAAAGTCAAAACAAAGGAATCGGGTATAGGTCCTACAGATTCCATTGTACCCACGCTTTTAAATATGAGGAAGGCAGAGAAAAGAAAACGTTTTCCAAAATTGTTTTTATAAGAGAGGCTTGCCTCACAAAATGGGCTCGGTTTAGGAGAATGGAAGAAAAGAAATACTGTTTTCATGGCATTCACAGCCACGTGGAGATGGGAAATGTATGCAACTTTTTGTTCCTGGCTTTGTATAAAAGAAGGGTAGCGCCATGTATTTAAATAATAGTTTCTGGCCTGATTTTACTCATGTAAATCAAAGAGTGGAAGTCAACAGGGGCTAAAAAATAAGTATGTTTTTACTCTCTTGTAATTTTTAGGTGCTTTTTTTTCCCCTTTATAAAAATGAATTAAATCCTTTATTGAATCCTTGACCAGGGAGCATGCTCTTTTCTGTGATAATGCTTAGTTAGAGCTGAGAGATGAGGAGGGAGAAGAATAAGGAGAATAAAACTTCTACCCAAGTGTCTATGCAAACACCATGCAAGTCCAGCTGAGACTTTCCAGCTGAATTAATTACTGACTGTTTTAAGTTGTACATGTAGAGGTGGATTTTAAACAAAGCCATGCCTGCTAAGTAGCTGAAAGGGTAAAGAGATTTGAGGTGGAATTAAATCAGTTTTGGACCTGGTCTTGTCACAAAGCAAGAAGAAGAAAAAAATATTCCACTAGTCTTAAACTTCCTCCCCCAAGATCCTTTTCCTCACGTGTCCACAATTTTGGTTTTGTTTCGTTTTTGTTTTTCACCCTTACACATTTTCCCCATGGAATTTCAGCATGTTCCATAAGATTTTGTAAGTAAATATACATGCAGCAATGGAAGAAACTTAATGAAACAACAGAAACCTGTTTCCCTGTTTCCACTCCAAGATGAGCAGTAAAATAAAATTTAAAAGACCCTTCCTTGTGTGCAAGAGATACATGATCTAGATTTTTAAATTATTTCTTTACCATGATATTTTATTCAGTTCCACCTTAATTTTAATCATGGTTGTGGGGCATCCCTAAATCACATTTAACACTTCACATCGCTCCTGGCTGGTAATGATAGTGGTGCAGCACAGCTATCTTCAATGCAGCCACCTTCTGTAGACCAAAACATCTGCTGGGGATGCAAACAAAAGTCACGCTTGGCTTTTTAAATCCAGATGATCACTACTTGATAACTCTTTTCATAAGAAAAAATGATTGCTAAATATAAACAAATGCAGTCTGGAATTTCATATTCTGCAGTATTCACCTGGTATTTCAGCTCCCTGCTCTTTGCCATGCTGAACAGAGAAGCAAGCGTTGGTGTGATTACACTGGGGAAATAGGCAGATGCTGCAACATGCATGATGACTCTTCCAGGAAATGCTTCAAGATAATTACAAGTAGTGATTGTGCCAGGGATATTGCCTGTTCCTACGTCTCTTCCGATAATGACTTTTATAACCTCCTTGGCTGTGTCCTCTGAGAGGATTTGAGAACATAGTGATTGTAACAAATCACCTGAGATTATTATTTTCCTGTGTCTTCTCCCTCCTGGGCTGAATGACAGCCTTCCTTGGACCTCAGTAACGTGCTCATACTCTCTTGCCTCCAGTTCTTGAGCCGTATTTCAGTGTCTATTTTTTATTCTTGGAACTTTTGCTGCTGGAAGATCCAAGAACTTCAGAACAGCTAACACACCTGAGTCTAGTGCCTAGTTGTCTAACCTGCCAGTGCTTGAACATAAGGTGATATATGTAAGTACAACTGTATTTTAATATTAAACTTTACCATCTGCTTGTAGCTTCTTTCCTGGATTTGTGTACCCCAAAGTTGTTTGTAATAATGCAAAGCACCTAGCTGGGGGAAGGATTTCCAGTGGAAAATGCTTTCATTTCTGCCCGTGTGACCAGGGCAGACCTAACTGGATAGAAAGGTGGATGGATGTTGGTTTATATTCTCCTTCAGCACACCTGCACTGGTGGGACTGGGCCTCTGGTGAGGCACCCTGTGAGTGAGGGACCTGTGAGGTGTGACATAGACCCACCTGGGCTGGAGGATCCCTTTCCAAATTCATGCTCCAGCCAGTGAAGTTGGGCTGTAAAAGTGGGGTGCTTTAAACCAATACATCAATCCCACAGCAAAAAACCATCCCTTAGTCTTATTTCAGCATTAGTTGCCACTCTCACTAGTGGCAAAATGCAAAAGCTTCAGAAAGACACAGTATTTAAAACGTTTGAAAGGCATCTTGAGCTTCTCTGTTCCCTGTTTACTGTGACCTGGCTCCTACCAAGGCTGGGAAGGGATGTGCCCGGATCTCACAGTCTGCTTATAAGGAATCTAAACATCATACCAAAGCTTGAGGAAACAGTGGTGGATGCAATTCAAGTAATCTCTGAGAACTGGCCTTCAGTCAATTCATTCACTGGGTTATTAAAAAGCATGAACAGTCGGGGAATTCAGAATTCCCCCTCTCTGTAACTTAGCCATTGCAATCAGTGTTGCCAAATACGTAATTTTCTTCTTTTGCCCTGTACAAAACAACAAGCTTAGCTGCTTCTCTGAGACTATTCATTTTCACCACATCAGGAACTTATTAATTCTTGATGAGAATTCAAGCATTAATCAATTCTTGATTGAATTCTCCCCAGAGGGAAAGAGGAGAAACTGGGCCAGATTTGCCTTTTGGCTGCTTTGAGCTCAGTCTACCTTAACACACATGGAAACAGTGGTATAATCAGTCTGCTCAGCTTCAACTCGATATCAAATGCAACTTCACAGTTAATGGAGGACTCTCTGCTACAGGTACTGTCTGATGAGAAGAAAGTGGCCAGAGCCCCTGCAGTGTTTTACCTTTGCATTTCTCCTGCGGCAGCCATAGCAGGTAGCAGTCAGGATAGCCTGAGGGTTGTTTTAGCAAGTGTCAGGCATGCACAGAGCTGCCACAAGACAAAGGCAATTAAAAGGAGGAAATAAAATAAATAGCTTCCTTCAGCTGCGATTTGAGTTGCAGCCATACTTCAGGCTCTCACCAACAGTTAAGGATGTAGGAGAACTGAGCACTGAGGATTTAAAATGTGTTCAGTCTTCCGCTGATCTAAAGTCACAGCCAATATAGACGTAAGGATGTCAGATTCTTGTAGTGGAGTCTGAAATCAGGCCCTTGCTTGCTGTTAAGTTCATATACTGAAGCTATTTGCTTCTAGTGCAAATCTTGCAATTATACTGTTTGCATTAAAGACAAATCAAGTCAGGTTTTTAAACAGATCTTATTGTGGTTTCATTTAGTCATGCTATACTGAGGAATTTACTTTTAGATTTGTACATCTGACCCACTTCCTTGTAACCATATTTTTCAGAAGAAGGAAGCTTCCCTGTGAGATTTTTAGAGCTGTTTAGATGAATTTTACTTGACAGCTCCATGTCATTTGTATTTTGAGTCCCTTGCAATGATTTAGAAAAAAATCGCCACTGTGCTAAATATTTGCCTTATTTTCGTAGGGAGCCAAGCTTCCTTTATTTTTCTTCTCAGGAAATGTGATGACTTCAATTCCAAGGTGAATTAGACATGGCACAGACTATAAAGGGGTGCCTACAATATGCTTAATTTGAGCTACACTTTCATTGTCAGCTTGTCTATGTCTCAGCTCATAGATTTGTTGTGGTTTTTTAGTAAGTTTACTATTGTTCCTTCTGAAAAGATTTTTCTCCTCTCTTTACCCCCACTTGCCCACAAAGACAGAAGTCCAGTCAGACTGCATTCCTTGTCAATACATTTCCACATTCTGAAGTTTCCATTTCTTTTTCTTAACTACCATACTCAGAAATGCAGCATGACACATCAAGCAGAAGTTTTGCATGGATGAAGTTGCATGCATTTCCATGACCAAGTGAATTTTCTGCTATGAGTTCTTACTAGAGGAGAATGTCAGATGAGATGGGAAATACGGCTTTCTTTCTACATGGCTTCTTGTGGCTCGCATGCCACTCTGCTATCTGCAGATAGAGCTGGTGTTGATAGGGTCACTGGAGTTGAGACCCATAGCTGGTGGTGTTTTGCAGTTACTACCTACTTCACTTGTACATAAACTTGCTTTTTTCTTTTTGTAATTGCTTTGAAACCTGCAGGTAAGTGATTTATGAGAACTGCTATTATTTTTCTTCATCATTCCAGAAAAAAAAAAATAAAATAACACACAATCTCATAAAAGATACATTAAAACAACCCATGACATTTTTTTTCCCCCATTAATTGCAGGGGAGCCAGTTGGTCCCCATTGGTGGCTGCCTTTCTCCCCAGGGAATGTTGTGCAGCAAAGGCAGAGCACAGTGCAATGGGAAGGAACAGTGTGATGAGCCTTCTTAGTATGTGTGAACTTCAAGGCAGTTCTCCACTTTTTCCAGAGTGGCCAAGCTGCTCTCTTACTGTCTGTGTCTGCGCTGGGGCTGTCTGGCAGCAGAGTGAATGCTGACTGATTTCTGAGCACAGGCCCTGAGGATGAACCTGTGAAGCTCAGCCTCAGCAGCTTGTTCCTTCCTCCCTCCTTCATTCTCATGCAGTTGAAAATTGTGTTTCAATTTTATTCCTTCCAAACCTTCAAAGATAACCTCCACAGCTTTGAAGTGGTTTCAACTGGAAGCAGTAACCTCACCTGCATTAGATTAACCCCACTTTGAGAACTAAGTGAAGTATGTGAGAGCTGTAGGAGCTTTCCTGCCTGACCCCCAGAAAAGGCAGGTTCAGAAGGGAATTGGAGGCTGGGACAAGGGCAAAGCATTTGAGCATTTCCTCTGGGCTTGGGCACAGAGCTGAGCTAACTTAAGAGAGAGATACTGAGAAGTGACAAACCAGGAGTGGGTTTTAAGCTGCTTTATTCAGATTTTCAGGTTTCTGAATTGCAATGGAAGCATGGCCCTGTCTGCCTGGGAAAAGCATATGGGAATGGGGTGAGCTTTAACCTCGGTGATGAAACACAAGTGCTGGAGGAGCAGAGCCAGAGGACTCTCAGTTGAAGGGAGAGGAGAAGCTGCCCATAAGCCAATTTAGTTTTGGCTTTAAAGTAGCAGGATGGCTTGCACTTTGGAGAACGCTGCAGTGCCTTTGCTGCGACAAAGCGTCACCCTTAATGCCTGCCTCAGGAGGCTTCAGATACCCACTACAGCGGTTGGTGATGATGATCTCTTAAAGGTAATGGCATTGCAGTCTCTGGTTTCACCTGTGAATGGCTCTAGAGGATTTAAATGGCTGAAACAAAAATAATCAGATTTTCATCTTAAAGACTCTTCATACTCTAGGCATGAAGGGAAATACACTGGTGGTGACATCTCACAATGGGATTTGGGGTTTATGGATTGCTCTCCTTCCTCTTCTGGAAGAAGACCTCTATTTTAACCAGCCTCAGCTATGATATTGTGAATAGATGAACAGGAATGGTAGAAAACAGCTTTTTTTATTTTAAAAAAAAAAAAAAGTCAGTAGGGGACGGAGGAAGCACTGCAAATGAAAATGTCAGCAATGAAATGGAGACTTATCAATTCTAGTTGCCTGTATAAATAGATGAGAGGAGTTGTAGCTGGTCACTTATAACCACGTAAATTTGATTCAATTGGTACTGCTTGCAGGAAATAGAGAGTATTGAATACAACAATTAGTGGCTCTTTCTCTTCTTTTGGAAGAAGCAAGTAGGCAGAATGTATAGGGAAATGGCACTTAGACCGAGTGCATTACCCCTGTCAGTCACAGGCAATTAGTACAAATGATCCATCAGTGTTTGAGTTCAGTTTTCTAATAGCTAAAATACAAGATGGGGCACTCGGTCATGTCTGCTAGGAAAACAAATCAAACAGGATACGTTTCACTCTGTTTTGCAACAGGTGTTTGCAGGGTAGAGAGGTGGTGGGCTCACGGGAGGAGCAGGAGGTGAACTTCAGCATTGCTGCATCTTTTCCTCTGAGAAATGGATGCAGGTCTCAACTGGTCAGTATGAGGTTGTCCCTGGTGTTACTTATAAACTGTTGTTGATATTTCCCTAATCCAGGATGTGTTGAATCCAACAGAAAGGAGCTTTATATTAGATCCTATCTCAATGGGAAGATCACTGAATGAAAAGTTAGTGGTTGCTTGGTTCAGGGAAGTATGGTTTGATTGTGTCTAGTATGTGCTAATTGGGAAGAAAAAAAATCTCAATTTATTTACAGTTCTTCTAAAGATCCAATTTCACAAAATTAAGCAATAAAAGTCCACTAATTGCTCCTCCCTCCTCATCCCTACACGTGGCAAAATATTCTATAACAAATGGTGAGTGAGGTTCTAGGGGGAATATCGCAGAGAATATGAATGAGTTGAACATGGCAAGATTGACAAGCAAAAGAGCGTGAGAAAATGCATGGCCAACAAGTTTAAGCCTATTTCATAATGTCCTTTAACTATGACAGGAGTGAAAAGAAGTTTAACAGTTGCACCAGTCATTTTTCAGATGGAAGCAGTGCTGTCAGTGCGTATGTCCTCTCCCCAGAAGGGAGGGAGGAGGGTGATGCTGCTGCTCCCTCACAGAGGGAATAATTTATATCCCAGCAGCGATTAAGAGGCAGTTAAATGGCAGCTACTATCGTTTGGCTCTGTTAAATCAGTAAGTCTGGGTAACTGGCACCTAAAATTTTTAAGAGCCAGCTGAGCTACTCTTTGGATCATTAATGTTTATTTTTAATAAGTCCTGGATCACTAGGGAAGTTTCAATAGGCTGGAAGAAAGCTCATGTTCTACCATTATTTTAAAAGGGTAAATGGGACGACCTCAGTAATTACAAGCCTGTCAGATGAGCATTCAATCAATACATGTTTCATACCACCAAATGTAAGGTCATCTATCTAAGAATAATGAATGTAGCTGATACTTTCCAGATAGGAGATTTTATCCTGAGAAATGTTGTACAATAGCTGAACATGATTCAGGTCTGGACAGAATCTTTCTCCCTGTCATGGAGTAGCTCCATGTGGCAATGCTGCTGCCCTGTTTTGGTGTCCACAATTCATAAAGCTGCTTGGAAATTCAGAAGGAGTTAGGGGAAAAATCACCAGAATGATTAAAGATTTTGCAATCCATTCTAAAGCATAGAGGAAAGGTGTAAAGGAGACATGGAAATAAAATGGTGGTTTGGGAATGAAGATGTTTTTGACAAATTTCTCCGTTAAAAAAAGAAAAAATACAGTATTCTTTGGTTTTGGTTTTAAGTGAAGAATAGCTTTTCAGGGTTTAAATGACATTGTGACAATATCCTATATTTTGGAAGATTAAACCTAAATGAAGTCCATCAAATCATTCACTAGGGGATAATTCCCAGTTTATATTTTTGCAGTACAATTCCCCTCTCCATTTTACTGCTCTCCCCCAGGTTAAGTTTTTTACCTTTCATTTAATTCCTAGTCTGGTAAAATTTAATATTGATATTTCTCACAAAATAGAGCAATATTTGTTTCCTAGATCTACCTACTAGTAAGAAACACTTCAGGAGGTTGAAGTCCCTCGGTGCAACAGACAATCATACTAGTACATGGCTGTTCTGAAAGTATGAATGGCTTGTAACAGCTTTGACAACCCATTTGTCTCACACCTGCTGTGCTGAGGTTACATTTTGCTGCAGCCTCTAGAATATATTTGTTTCCAGAAATTTACTTTTACAAGCTCTCTTTTGAATTTCTCTTTCCTTTTCCTCAAAATTTCATTTTCTCTCCTCTTTCCTTAGGGAAGTAAGCCTTTGAGGCTTTCTCTATTTATAAAATTTTGAAATTATTAAAATAATTACTGGATACTTTCATGTTCAAGAAGTCTATGAGGGCTAGCAGAGTTAACATGGATTTGGGAGCCTGATTTGGCTCTTCCTTGTGACTGCTAAATCAATTTCTGCTCCTTTTGAAGTTGATGAGCCTGATGATCAATGTTCCTCCAGCAAGTAAATGGAATTCTATTGATTTAGGTGGAACCATGTCAGTTTATAAGTTAACCTCAATCAACAGAATCCAACTTGGTGGAATATAACCAGTAGGATACCATCACTTTCAATCCAAACCAATTAACATAGGCCTTTTTTTCCTGTGAGTGCTCAATGTTCTACAGGTCTTAGATTTCTTAATGTTCTCTATACTCTTTGGTGTTAAAAATAAGCAAATAAGTATTCCTTTAATTCTCTAGCAGTGTTGGTTTGTTGGTTTGGTTTTTTTATGAAGGTCTTCTTTGGTTTTACCACCAAAGAAACTACTGGCAAAAGACAGTGTCTTTGCAACTGCAGTACTGTCCGGTGAGACCTGCAATGTTCAAACTATTATTGACCGACAGAATTTTGTCAAATATTAGTTGATTCAAGTGATGGTGGACAAAATTTAGTTCTCTGATCAGCTGATATTTTGTCTGCTGTTTCCAAGTCCTAAAAAAGATAAAATATGATATAAATTTCCTTAATTGAGCAAAAACATAATGAGCAGCTAACATCCAATTTTTGTGAAACGTGGAAGTCACTTTTTATAGGGTTTCAAATGAAGTTTTCATTATTGTAATATATAAGTATTTTAAGTGTTGTCAGGCTGTCTTTCATTGGTGTTAGTGCTAAAATGCATTAATTGTCAAATGACTATGAATTTTATGGAGCTGTAATCTCATTTAGAAATTAAAATCTCTGCTGCTTGCTAGGATTAGCTGGGGGCCTCATCTGTTGCGCTAAAATGATGAAACTTGTGGTGTTCTTCAAGCTGGGAAAGAAACCCGGCACTAGTAGAGAGAGAAAAGAGTCTCATCCCTGGATTCTGACCCAGACAATGGATCTAGCCACGTCCACATTTATGCATTAGTGTATTCCTTATATCTTATAATTTACTAGTTGTTTCTTTTTATTATTTTCATTTTCCCTTGAAGGTGGTAATTATTTTATATTGTTGCTAATTGGTGTGACTGTTTCATGCTTATCCACTTGGGATGTGCCTGTTGTAAATACATATTTGTGGCCAACATAACTGCAATGAGAGGTGTTGTATGCAGGCATGTGTTTAGTTTTTGTTTATTGCCCAGTGACTAATCTGTAGTGTGCTCTTAAGCATTTCATGACTATGGTTGTACAGATAAAAAAATAATACATCCTGGTGTTTTGTTGTGCATAGATTTGTTACGCCTGTATGTTAAGAGGAACTTTACAATCCAAGATACAAAGGCAGCAGCCTCTCACTCCATGCTTCCATGAAAAGAAAGGGCATTTTTTTTGAGACCTCGCCCCTGTCTGGCCAGTCAGGCTGAGGTGTGTGGGGGTTCTTTTTTCTACCTGTTCAAGTATGTGGTTGAGCTGATCCTTCAGTCTTGTCTCCTGGGTCATGAAATGTTTGGAGCTGATTGAAACCCTCTTGGGTTATAAAAGTCTTATAAAATACCTACTGCAGACTAACTCTTGGGTATTTTTTGCATTACAGAGAGGTGTCACTACAAGGCTCAGCACTCATCTTAATATGGATTTAGTACCCACAAATATAGAACAAGAAGAAAATATCAGTTACTTGTTTCTAGCCACTTGTTTCCAGTAGTTAAGCTGAAGTGTGCTAACAGAAAAATTATTGATTAACTTTCAGGGCAAAAAATTAGGTATGTTTGCACAGATATGTTCAGCATCATTGTATATTGACTAAGTGTATTAAAGATAGATAAGATAAACTGTGATAGGCATATCTTCTTGTCTGAAGCAATGGCTTTCATTAACTATATTGTTAATGGGAGCATATTAGCACTTAAATCCTAGAGCCCTTCTGCATACCTGCGTGCTCAGCATTTGAATCTTCTAGTTTAATGATATATAATTCAACTTTTCCAACAACATGATCTTCAGTATAATAAGTTTCATGATCTTCTGGCAGCTCATTCAGGGAAACACAGAGCAAAAAAAGAATGATACTACTTGACTGAGCATTTTTGACTGAGCATGAGAAAAACATCTTTCTTTCATATTAGAAACCTATTAAGTTTGTATTTTGACAATTATTTGAAAATGAGGAAATCACTTCATTTTCCAGATAGCAAATTACCCAATTGATATCCATCCTATGTATTGCCTGAGATCCAAAAAATGTATATTTAAGCAGAGGTGATATTGTCACTGGAAGAAAATGAGGATGTGCTCAGCCTGTGGTTGTATTTACTGTACTACACTGGGGTTGCCTGGACTAGCTTCATTTATTCTAGACTTCATGTGCAGTGGAATTTGGCTAGTTACTGTGATGAGTTAACAGGCCAAGAAGATGAAGTTTTTTAATCATAATTGCTTGTTCATGAGCCAAATTTCAAAGCAAGGATTTAATATCTTTGAGTGCAAGTGATAATAATGGCAAAAGTTATATTGTAAGGAGTAATTTCAGTTTCAAGAATAATTCTGAAAAGCAACCCCATTCAACCAAGTAATTTATGTAGCTACATAAATATTCCCTGTGTTCCTTAAAGCATTTCCTTTTCTCCTCAAGTCTGCAAATTACACTTTTATGAGATGCTATACAAACTAACTACTATATCTATTCAGAATATGATAATATCTCCTTGCCTTTGAATGAAATATTTGGCCCTTGAGAATCTGGCAGTATCTATCTTTCCTCATAAAATAACTGAAAATTGAATAAGATCTTAAGCTTTATTATATGCATATAATACTGGCACCTGTGGGATTCTGTGTAGTAACCTTATTTACAGAACCTTAAGATGTATTTGCAGAATATATTTTAGGCTGGGAAAACTCTGTAACATGTGTTTATAACCTCTTACATTACTTGATCTTGAAAAAATCCCAGAGGTCTTATCTCAGAAAAAGTATGTGTCCGCAGTACAATCTGAGTATAATTTTAAATTGCTACATTTCAGAGTATCAGGAATAAAATGTGTACCTGATGCTCAGGCTATATTGTTTCTGAGTCCTTTTTCCTCAGTTTCATTTGCACTGAAGTTATAAGGAAATGTCGCTTCTCTTATAAGAGAAAACATACATCGCTGGTGCTGTGTCCACAGAGATTCTTCTTTTGAAACTGGAATAGGCCCATGAATTTTCAGGTACAAGAGAAATACTTTGGAGAACTGATACTGATAAAAAGTCTTAACTTGCTTCCAAAACTGCATTTCATCTACTCACAAAGCAGGAGTTCCTCCGGTAAAGTATTAAGGTGAAGAATCTGCTCTCCCATATGCATGCAATTTCCCAAGACAAAATCTACTCCGCCTTGGAAAAAAAGGAGTTAAAAAATCATACCACCTACAAATGGCAAGAGGGCCTGTATTTTGAAATTGTGAGTGAGCTTCAAACCCTTATTTTTTGGGGATGAAGCTGGGGAAACATAGAAGCCTTCACTTGTCAGAAAAAGTATCCACTTTATCTGCTCTGTGTGAATAAAGTTTTTCTTGGCCAAAATATGCATGTGTGTTAGGGCTTTGCAAAGCAATGTGTGGTATTATCTATGGGGATGCTGGCATAAAAAGACTTTATATAAACTTTTGAGAAACCAAAACATGGGACAAAACTTTTTGTCTTGGCTAAAGAAAACAGTTTCCAAACGCTCTTTTCCCCCAATCCTTTTAGCAATTCCTTCACAGATAAATAATTCTGTTATGTTTTTGTTTGAAACAGCCAAATGTGATCTCTTTGGTAGCTTTAGTTATTTAGTTTTTCTTTATTAAGCTGTTCTTTACAGGCCTTTTAAGGAGCTGGAACTGCATCCATGTCCAATCAAACTGATCAGCATTTTTTGGGCATGACTTTTCAATCACAGCATGATGTACAGTCATTTAATGTAACTGTATACAACAGAGCTGTTTGGATTATTCCCTAAAGATTATCTGCAGGATCTTAAAGAACACTTTGGATAGCTCAGAAATCTCAGCACTATATACATTTTTCATTGCATTCCTGCTGCTTTTGTAATGTTTCTAGAGTGTCAGTGTTGGGTATAGTAACAGAAGAGTGCTTTCAATTTACTTCACTGGGATAACAATGCTGTCTAAGGTGAAATTAAAATGAACTTCACTCATTTGTGGAATTAATTATTAAAATGTGTTCAGCAGTCACTCGTGTCAGCCCTCTATGCTTACAGGGCTCTTTTCCCCTTGTGCAAATTGCACTAAAACAATGTTAGGTGCTACTGATATGCTTTGCATTAATGGTGGCACTCCCTTCTTGTATCTGTTGCATTATAGAAGATGTGGCTTTCATTAGTTATCGAGTGTGGCATATTTGTGTTGGATGAAGTAAGCTTCATTTATTTTCATCAGCACTGAAATCTTCAAGTATGGGTAAAAATGAAGACTTTCATATTTGGGCTCTTAATTTTTATTTGGTTGTTGTCAGACGTCAGCTTTTGAGTGAGGCTTCATAAATTTTGTTCTTAGGCTGGATTGGTTTTCAGTGTCTTCTGTATGCATGGGGCAAGTTTTGGTTTGTGCTGTGCTGGGTAATTTAGGAAGAGCTCTGTGGTGTCAGTGGGTAGCTGACCATGAAGGTGACAGGGAAAATCTTACCAGAGTTTCCAGTGAGGAAGCCCCATTTAAGTATCACTGAAATGAATTATGTGTCAATGAATCTCACAAATTGCACCTACATCACTCAGTGGCTTCATTTAAAAGCATGTATCTGTGAGCACATTTGAAAATTGAAGAATTTGGGAGCGCACATAAAGCTGGGACGTTTAGAAGGTTCTCTACTGTGAAGAAGCAAGTTTAAAAGTCTGAAGTTGTGGGGTTTTTTTTCAATAAATATGATCTTTGAAATCTTTTCCATCAGTTCTCTCCACATTCCAATTTCAGTTTTATAACACCCCTCACTGTGCAAGTCTTGGCAGAAAACTTGCCCATCTTGCAGAGCCTTGCATGAATAATTCATTTAAGTGTCATGCTGATTCTCAAAAGGTTGGAATATTTCTTTAGAGAAAGAGTTTAATAAGAGTCTTCCAAACAACACAAAATATAGTTTTGTATGAATTTTATGGAGTAGCATCTCTTAAAAGGTTTTGCACGATCAAGGATTTAATGAACTGAAAACCAAAACATATGGTAGTCTCTTCTACCTATTTGTCTCCTAAAATGAAGTATGGAGATGAAGCTGCTTAATTGGGGTCAGAAACTCAAATCTGTCAGATCTGAAGGCATAAGCAGAAGTTCAAGAAATAGGATGCAGCTCCTATTTGCCTCCTTATATTTGTATCTTTATTTAGGTGATACTATATGACAAAGAGAATGAAGCAGCACTTTCACTTATTTTCCAAGCCAACACAAAATATCACACAGCTCCCACAAAATAACGCCACTCTGGAAGACTACCAGCTACAGTGTCCCACATGTTTTGTTCAGCAAGGTGTTGTTTAGCCCATCAGATAAAGGCACACAAGTGTTTGCAGTCCTCTGAAGAGGGAGCGAGTTCTGTGACAAACTGTGGATATTTAGAAGTTAACTAAGCTTATTAGAATGGAAGGTATTTTTACTTTGATTTTCTTCTTGAAGATTACTTTTGGTGATCAAAGAGGCTGGTTTGAAATGGGAAATCCCTTGAAATCTTTCAAGAGAACACTTTCCTTTAGCCCAAGTCAAGCACCAGCCAGTGTAGTTAGAATACAAGATCACGTCAATCTCATTGGTGTTGACAGGAACACATTTCAGTGTGTATTTGGCAGCTATACAATTAAGGTAAAATACTTTGTGCTGCTCTGAGGATGGGAGACCATCACGTTTCCGTTAGGACTGTTAAGAAAGAAAATAATTTACAAAGGAAATGCTCTTGGTATACAATTGGTTCTCATTATTAAGTGACTTAACTAGACAATCATTATATTATTGTATTTTCAAGCCATTTCATCAGAAAAATTTGACCTTAGCTCTAAATTAGGGCAAAGGGTCCCATTGGTGTTAAAGTGATGGCACGACATGATTGAGCTGGGTGTTGAGGGGTATGGGTCTGACCTTGTCAACAGTGAGTAAAGATGAGCAGACAGCCAGAGCACTTTGGGGCATACTGACTTTCATACTGTGACTGTGCCTTCAATACTATTTCAAAGCTGGAGTGAGTTACAAGGTTTCTTGCAGCTCTTCAGTTTAAGAAAGAATGGGGAGACTTTTCTCCAAATTTTCCTCCTGTAGCACCAGAAATGGCTGATCAGGGGGCTGCATAATCTCCTTCTAGGAAGATTTTCAAGATTTAGCTAGAAAAAAAGCCACTGTTGTCTTGATCTAGCATGAAAAACTCCACTTTGAGTGGGTAAATCATGATCTCTTATGGTCACATCCAACCAAGATTCCTAAGTCTCTGAATTGTTAAAGGCAAGAGTCACTGAGGGCTTCATTGTGGCTTTGGACGACATCCAGTTGCATTGGACATATCATGGCTGACAGTAGAGTGGGGGCCCTTGAATAACTCCTTAAATTTTAGTAGGAAGATGCCAATAAAGCTAGCTGGACCTGTGTGCACATGTGTGCCTGGATTCCTCCACCTCAAACATCTTTTGATCATCATATGGTCAAACTTGAGGCTTGGCAGACTTGAAGACTTGCACAGTCATTATTGCTGAAACGTGTTCCTGCATGGTTTAGTGGGAGGTGTCCCTGCCCATTGCACTGGTGTTGGAACTATATGAGCTTAAGGTCTTTTCCAACCCTAACTATTCTATTATTTTATGGGTATTGCTCTTCGTAGGGCCTTCTAGGGAACTCATTTAAAGATTGTATTGATAATTGAGGGGTTTCTATGTTTGTGAAGTAGCTTTCTTATTCAGGATTTAAGTGAACTGAACTCTTTAAACTAGTTGACTTTTTTCCCCCCTCCCACTAGTTGTCATTTAGTTGTAATTAATACTGTAATTGCTTTCTCTGGAGACTCTAAAGCTTCATGCACTCTCATTGATGGAGAGAAATATGGATGATGTGTGACTAATGATGCTTAGTTAGGCTTTTTTTATTATTATTATTTTTTTTTAAACAAATACAGAATCTGTCAATCCATTCTCTGTCAGTGAGGGAAACAGTTCCCACTTTCACACAGTTTCTTCCTTCAGGGGATTCTGTCTTGGGAGATATTATAATAGGGAGAAGTATACGGGTTTTGACTTCTTTGTCAGTTTTCACCCTTTCCTTTGCAAATACCCTTCCAGTTTTACGATAACATTTATGGGGACTGAGAATTGCATTGCCAGCCAAAGAAGGCAGAGTAAGGTTCTTGGAATGACATTGACCACTGAATGTGAAGTCCATAGTCTCTAATTTTGTAAGGCTAATAAAAGTTGAACAAACAATGTAGTTAGCCTGAGAAACTCAGCTATATTGATTAGGATGTCGCTAAATTAGCTGAGTCTGTCCTTAATTGTTTAGAGAATAGTGGATTGTTATGTCTAGCTCTCTATCTACATCCTTCGTAAGCTGCTGGCTGACAAGTAATATTTTTTCCTCTATCAATAGTCTGGCAATTGACTAATTCAGTTCAGATTGTTCAGACCGCAAGGCTCAAGAGTGCACATTCTCATTTTACTCATAAGCATACAATATTTTCTTTTCTTCATATTAGCTCCTCTTCAAACATTTATTTCTTGCATTGTCTCTTATGATTGGTCTGGTATCTTGCTGATCAGAAAGAGAAACAACCTGTTTTCCAAGCCTTCTTAAAGGTCAAATTCCCCTGTTTGGAAAATGAGTTGTGGGCTAAAAGGTTCAGGGGGTCAGGGAGTGGTGGAGTATGGCATCATGGGCAATCAGCTTGGATCCAAACAGAAAAATTCATGACCTAAATGAAATATCTCCCTCCAGATGCCAGAACAGTGAATAAATGTTTTATAAACTTTGCTTTCCAGGTCAGTTCCCAACAGCAATTTTATGTTTCTGCTTTAACCCTTACCATTTAGTGAAAGCAGCACAGTGAGAGAGGGTGGGGAGCAGGAAAGTGTTCCTGGACATCCCTGTTCTTGGGATCCCACCCAAGTCACATCACTGATGCCTCCAGCCAGGAAAAAGATATGCATGGCTGATACCCTATTCTTGAGGATTAGGAATAATGTCACATGGATTTTCTTTATAGAGAATTGTGAGGAAATCATCTCCAAACCCCATGAGAGTGCATCATGGCAGTTTTAGCAACCAGTAGTAACTGCTGACTCAGAAGCTGCTGTTCCTCTGAGAACTGGTGCAGCCCACATCCGTCATGAAAGCTCATGGTTGTGAAGTGCAGTAGAGGAAAGAAACAGATGACTGTTGAAATGAGGGCACAAAACCAAAGTTATGTGTGTAGGGTGAACACTTTTCCATCCACTTGACACTCACAGCTTGTTGAAGCAATGGTTGCTTCTCTAGAGTTGAGGGAAAAATCCTGTTACTGCTGCTGCATCCTCAGTCAGAGGAGCTTTGATTACATGTGCTAATTTTCTCCTGTTGAGCAAAGACGCTTGGCACCAAGGCTTTGCTGTATGCAAGATTCATCTATGTACTCCAAATTGGCCCCTGTGATTTTTGTGGCACAGAGAACTGTATCACAGTAACCTGTGTCTGAAAGCCCAGACTGAGTTCTCTGTGGCTATTATTAGGAAGCCAAATGGGATTGCACACCACGTAATTTTAAATAGAGCAAGGAGATTGTCAGCAAATTCTGTTAACAAGTGGCAGAATTCGTGTTCTTGTGGACTAGTCCCCACATTGGAGATTTATGGTATTTTCCTTTCATGCTGTGTTGTTGCTGCTGTTTTACAATTAGAGAGAAGCTGGCTCTAAAAACATCTGCTACTCATGTTGGCCCATAGATGCCAAACTTTTCTCTCTCTTTCTGCCAAGTATTACCTTGCCAGCAGTACTTTTGTGTTTAAATGTTAGCTCCCAAAAGCAGTGCTTGTAGACTTTAGTGCCACTGAATCAGCACTAATACTGACATTTCACTTAAGGAAGGATTTGTGGGGAAGTGGCACCTCCAGGAGCTTAATTAGCATAGAAGTGCAGAAAAAGATATGTCCTACAAAAGAGCACAGTAAGAGGTTATTTCCTGTGTTTTTCTGAGATGGCCCAGCATCTGTTCTGGATATGTTGTTTTGGAACCAGTGGCTTGGTTCCAGGCTGTGGTCCTACACCAAGGTCCCTAGCTGCTGGCAACAAACCAGGGCATGCAGAGCCCCAGCATGGGTGTCCCAGTTACTACTAGAAATACTAAATCTCCTACCGTTCCCTTTGTCCAGTCAGCTACCATTATAGTGCTGATGTTGTGCTGAGATGCTCTGGGAGGGTTAGGGGCTGTGCTGGGTGGTATACAATCGCACTGAGACAAGGCCCTTGTCTGCAGCATCCCAGCATTCTTTCCATGTATTTTCACTCTATTTACAATTATTACACAGATAAAGAAGTTGTCTATTCATTTCCACTCCTCACTCTAAGGGGTAGTGATTTTTTTTTTTTTTTTTCCTGATTGCTTCCTGAGCAATATAAAAGCCCTACTGTAGTATGTGCAGCACTTTCATGGCACAGAAAGAACAGTGGCAAACTGCTAAAAACACTGTGCAGAAGTGCTGAGCTGGGGAGTGGCAATGCTCATGAATAATGTGAACACTGATTTGAGATTGGTGAGATAGCTAGGGATATTCAGCAGTCAATATGTAATGAACTTTGCTTTGGCCATTGTAATATATTGCTGATGCTGAGGAGCAAGGTGCTGCATAGCTCCATGATTTTTGAAACTGCTGAATGAAGTGAGGTATAACAGGGGAAGATATGCTCATCTGAAACAAAATCAGCACCCGGATTCACCCACTCCTTGAAATAACACAGAGGCATGTACTCATGCAGGGAATATGTGGTTGCAGAGCCATTACAGAAATATTTTTCTATTCTAATTTCTATGAAAAGTACCAATAGCAAACACTAGAAGTGATGTTGTACATCAGTAAAGCAGCTTGCAGCACTTTGCTGGGTGATGGAGTCCCAGAACAAAATGTTATTGATCCTTTTTTCAAGTTTGGCTGAATCTTATTGTTGCATATAAGTGGAAAGTTCAGTGCAAAACGGAGGAGGAATTAATGTAAAGAGTATCAATAGACTGCAATAATTGCTATGGGCCTTTCTGTCTATTCCTCATGGAGCAATGTGTTCCTTCCTCCAGGTAGCTTTAAACTGAGGCTGCTGTCAAATTTCCCAGCCCATTATCTGATTTCTTTTTTTTCCTTCTTTTCATAACTGTTCTGCTTTCTTGTAGCTAGTTTTTAGGTTTTTTTAAACTAACAGAGTCTTTATACTTTTCTGTGGCTTTATTCATTTGTGACGCTCAATTGCAAGTAAGACCCTTACTTAATGCATACTTACTTAATGCTATTTGCAACTGAGAAGAATTTTCCCTTCCACCTGTATCTTCTGGATGCAAATATCGCTGGTTTTGCCCCATGTCAGCACTTTGCTTATTAGCCAAACAAGGATATCAAGCTGATATGTGTTTAACAAGTTATAGATATGAAAGATGATACTTGACATTTTATATTTTACTTCATTCAGCGTAAGAAAGGCTGCAAGCAAGTTAGCAATCGTTTATTTATGCATCCATGGGTTTGGCTGTGCTAGTTTTAATCACATTAAGAGGTTTCTTTACTCTTTGAGTAGTCAAGTGTCATGGCACAGGCTGTTTGCAAAGTAAGACAGATTATCTCAATATACAGCTGCAATAAGCAACTGTCAATCACTTTTTTTTTTCAGAATACATTAAAAACTTTGCTTGATGAGAAAGAAGCAAAAGGCAAAGTTTAACAGCAATGCAGCCAGTAGAGTTTTTGTTTTGGGGCTAAACTACAGGATTTAAGAGATATGGAGATGCTTTTATTTCTAGGCAATATTGTCAGTGTAGGTGGTTGCTGCTAAATTTCGCTGTTGTCTGTAGCTTCACTTAAAAAGCTGGTGTTGAGGGTTAAATCCAAATATGATTTTGTCTTGCAAACATAAAGCCGCGCACTTTGGCTGTATTTCAGGCTTTTGCGAGGCGTTTTGCTGCAGCAGTGAGGCGGTCTAATCCAAGCATTGACCAGCAGAGGGCACTAATCTAGCAGGAGTTGGGTAAACTGAATTGCCATTTTACTTCAGAGCAGTCTAAAAGGACCCAAGATTAATCTGTTAATATCCTCTCATTCCTTTCCCCTCCTATATCAGTGTTAATTGCCAAACAAGTGACAACTTTCTCCAGCACATTATTCTGGTACATTATACACTACTGCTGTAGATATGGTTATTTGCAAATTTGCTACAGACTCCTCCTCAAACTGGAGGGTTTTATGTTGTTGCTGTATATGGATACAGATAAATAGGGGCTGCAATTTCATCTATATCAAACTTAATCTGCATGCTATTTAAAGCAGTCTTAATATTAAAACCAGATTATTGGAGTATTCCACATGAATAATTTTATTTATCTTATCTTACTTTCAAACAAACTTGTCTATTTCCTTTTGGCTTTCTTTTCCTCCAAAAAATGCACTCTTCTCAGGATTATTTTTTAAAGTATGTGTACACAACTATGTTTAAGAAATGGTTTATACCTGTTGTCAGTTGGGCTGGTAAATGCAATCATGACTGAGACTTGGCAGAATGGCAATCATAAACCTGGCCACATAAAACACCCCTGTAAACTGAGTGGAATAGAAAATAAAAGGGCAGCACAGTTGCATTGGGGTGAAGGAGAAAGCAAACAGAGGTATAAGCTAATGGTGGTGTTTCCCCAGATCCAAGGGCAGAACAAACCCTCTAAGCACTGGCAAGGGATCATAGTGGCTGTAGAGGGTTGTAGGCAATCCGGTGTCAGCAGAAGTGATGATGGCTGGTGTGCCTGGAAATTGCTCTGACAGCCAGGGCCCTATAAAATTTTAATTTGAGAAATGAACCTGTTGTAAACTTTGAGAGCCAGGCCCTGCAGCTTTTACTTGGGCTAGTTTTTTGCTAAGATAAATGAAACTCGACTTAAGGACTCTGACAGTAGCCAGTGGCCAAGCCCCTGACTTGTGTCTAGCAAATAACCCTTTGTAGTCCTGACCTGTATTGCAAGGTTGGGGTCAATAAATAAACATCAGTTTGTTGGAAGTGTGTTGTGAGTGCCACAACATTATTAAAAGCTTTTCAGGTTGAGCAAAAGGCAATTTTGTAAAGTTACTCTCAGAAGTGCTGGTCTCCTGCAAATCATATTTCAATTGCCTTTTATGCACTAGTCTTAAACCTTGGCAGTAAGACTGAACCCAGGACATTTACTAAAACCATTATAGCAAACAAGTATATCTGGCAGAATTTTGATATTTGGCTTGCCCATTGCATTTGGGAGAGTATTAAATGAAAAAGCCCTACTACTGAAGGTGCAATGTAGATGTTCACTGTACATCATGACTCAAAACAGAAAAGGGATCTCAGTCTTTGTTATTTGGGATGAATACCTCAAATGAAACACAAACTATGACAGGTGAGTGGGACCACTAAAACCAGCACTTCTCACTGTTTTTAATCACTGCCATACAACTATTAAAATAGTCAAATAATGTTTTGAATGGCTGGAAAGATATTGCCCTTCCACTATCCCCTGCTAAAAACAACATGCTTAGTATTTGGCGAAACTCCTGTCTAGACATAGACTGAACTGTTAAGAGTTGGCAAATAATAAGCAATTAAATGCTCATCTATCTAACTTCATAGTCAGCAGCCATCTTCAAAAAAACAATACCAAATTAGTGCTATCTCAGCTGAAGACAGATGCCCAGTTAATATGTTCAAACTGCTCAGTCCAATAGATGCTGTTTTCAAATATGGATATAGCACTTCCCCAGCTGATGGGTAGTATGTCTCTGTGAACCCTAACCACTTTTCCAAGTACAGCATTCGTATTGCGTGATCATTCTTTCAAACATCTTTCAAATGTAAACTGATTTAAACTGAATTGGGCTTAATTCTCTTGTCCTTTCCCTTACTGGGTGCTGTGTTACCCCAGCAACATGGAGAAGGCTGTGTTTTGTGCTTACTTATATTTTGCATGTGGCTTGTCAGTGCCCATTTGACAGAGAAAGCTTATTCATAACAGTGAATGTTAAGCAGAATCTGGGATGCAACAGGTCACATTTAATCTGTAGCTGCTTCCTTTTGTTCGTTTGTTTGATTTAGTCTTGTTTAGCAAATGCCTAAAAAAAATTTCATCAACTGAATTAAGTCATCTCAAGTGATGTTAGTCAAAGTGGGCTGCCTTGGAAAATCCCTGATTTTAAGACGAGTTTTAGCTTATTCATGGTGAAAGTATTCAGCCCAGATTGTCTTCTGCATGCAGCTGCTGTTTGGCATTGATTCTGTCTATGAATTTGTTCCCAGCTTACAACCTAACCTGTGCAAAGCTTTCCGAAGTGGTATGCAAATCATTTCCTAATTTGTATTTGCCTATTAGATTAGTGTGAGAGAAGCCATAAGTCCACCTTTGTAACACTTGAGTAGAAAAATGAATGTAGCTACTGTTGAATGTATTATCCTGCAGATGCGTGGAAGATGTTTAGAAGATAAATCAACTACTATGGAAAGAGAAGCAGTTCTGTATGTCTCAGTCCAGTTGCTGTGGCAAATGAAATGTGTGCCATGAACCCATAATTCAAAGAGAAGAGAAGAACTGGATGTTTCAGGTGTGGGAGGACATCCCAGTGGAAAAACCAGGTGGCAGGGAGGGCAAGCCCCCACTTCAAACAAGTGAGCATTGTTTGAAGGGCGTTTCTTCCATACACCCATAACATCTGAAAGGAAAGCTAAAAAGAATATAATAAAAAATATTAAAAAAAAAAAAAACATTTTATAGGTATTATACTAATGGTGCCAAGTTAGGAGAGTGTGGAGAAGATGTTCAAAGAGGTGTGCTCTGATGTTGCGCTGTTGTGAGATGAAAAGGAGTAGTACGGCATCAATCATCTGCTGTGGCCAGCGCAGAGAATTCACCAAGGTCGTCTTTCTTCCTGCAGTTGGTTTCCTTAAAAAAAGCAAGTTAGCTTTCCTCATGGCTGTACTGCCATTTCACAGAAAGCAAAGATACAGCTGGGAATAATTGCTTTAGCTTTCAGTTTTGAGAGGAGTTTCTCTTTTAGTCTGCCAAGCAAACAGGAAAAGCACTTGTACTAGTTTAACATACACTACTGTCTGAGAAGAAGAAAATTCAATAGAGATGAAGATAACTTCATCTTTTTCACCAAAGAAAAATATATATTTGATCCAATCTATGCTAAACTTTTCTTTGCAGTTCTTGAGAAATACAAGAAAATCTATATATCACACTCTTGCCCAGTACTTGATGATATTAGCCTTCAGTTTCTCCCTCTGTCTTACTAACAACAACAAAGACTTTTGTATCAGTAGAGTAGCAGAGTTCCCATGCACCTTGTTTTACAATTTGCTTTGACATGAAGTGAGAAATAACTGAGCGCAACCTTTACTACAATAATTGGATTTTTGCCATCAGGAAAAGCTTGTTACAATTGTCCTCTGAGAAATAATACATTTTTTAGGTTTTGCTTTATAGAATTCATTCTTGGTAACCTTAGAGGGCTCGAATTCCAGTGAGAGAGATGTGATGTACGTGGGCTGGATCCTTCCCCACCTGAGTCAATTGTCTGTCATCTTTCTGTCAATAGTGTTGGTTGGTTTGCACCACTACCACCTAAAAATCATTTGTGAGACATCTTAAGAGCACAGACTAATTTTATAGCAGTCTCCTTTGGTTTCCTCTTTTTATCTTACTTTCTTTTTTTCTGTTGCTTCAGGTCATAGAGTTTTGTTAGAGGTTTTTCTCCCTTTGTGCAACTTCCTTGAAGGATTATAGGAACACACAGTTAATTATAGCATCTGCATGATTTTCCACCTGAAATCATGTCAGTTCGGCTATAAGGGTCAGATCCTAACTATGAGTGAACTGGGGATAGGAAGTTCCTTTAGTCTTAGGATCACAAGTGTTTTAAAATTGTCTGTGGTGCTTTCATCATATCTGAGCTCCACTGATCCAAGAAACTGTGTAGTTATATGTATCTCATTAAACATGCAAGTAATCTCTTAGATTTTATTAGTACTACCAAATATTACTTTACCATAAACACTGATTATCACCTACAGGTTGTTCAAGGTCTGTTTTTGCCATTTTGCAACCTGCAGTTGAAGTTGAAATGAAAGAAATGAAACTAATACTAAAAAATAGTTAATTTGCTGCTTCAGATTTTGTTGTTGCACAAATCTTATGCCCTTACTAACATTGTTGACACTCTCCAGAACTTTGAGTATTTGAAGAGTAAAAAACCAATCATGTATTAAAATTTATTTTATCAAGACTGTTATTTTAAGTATTTGGGCTATATTTTAAATAATAACACCCAGGAGGCCATTATGTAAAGTTTGGATTTTTTTTAAATATAAGTAGTAAACTTTTTCAGCTATGGCTGCTGTATATAAAGAGTTAACAAAGCTACTCAATGTGAGCTGAGGGATTAAAATCTAGCTGCAAGGTGCCTGTTAAGACAATGGGTCATAATAGCTTATGGAAATATGAAAAATCAGTGGAGAATAAACGTGCTTCATCCTCTGCCTCTGTTGTCATTTGAGTTTGCCATGTTGGCCAGTGCAGGGATGGGAAGGAATAGGCAGAGAACTCCAGAACAACCCTCTCTCCAGGGAAAGCCATTCTGGTGAAACTGTGCTGGACATGAAACTCTTTGATAACTTCTACAGCTGTACCATCTGTACCTGTGGAGGCATAGTTGCTATAACAGGGAATCCAGCCAATAATGAACAGTAAATTCCAGACCACTGTTTGAGTAGCAGAAGGAAAAGACCCAAAATAGATGTCCAAAAAGAAGAAACAGTAACACTGAATGTAAGCATCACCACAGATGAGCTATTCATGTCTCCAATGTATTCAACAGATTGCCTTTTCAGCATCACCATTATCATATGAGGAATAATTCTGTTTCAGAAAAATATATACACAAATTATAATTGTGTAGTGTACTCTTGGACTCACCAAATAGCAAATTCTCTGAAAATTATCAGCTCTCTGAAATATTTGGGTTTTCAGAAACCTACAGCCATCAGAGTGAATTTCATGATACACATACCACATTCACACCTCTTTCCTTTGGAGTCAATAGCAAATAGCTCCCATTGGCATTGTCAGGGTTGGACCTTGAATTATTAACCACACAGGATAATAATAAGAACCCGTTTTATTTCAATACAGCAAATGTGAGGTTGGAGGTGTGAGGAGGTAGTCACAAGCATTTTGAGTAGAGGGAGATACATATTAAGTTCAAGTGCCTTGTACTCAAAATCAATTTGAATTTACTTCCGACTTTGCATAACCTCCTTTTCAGTGCTATACAAATGTCTTGATAGACTCATTAAAATCTGGAAAATGGGAGAGAATATCATAAGATCAGAGACTCATGAAAGAGTGGAAATAAAAATCTATAACTAAAGTCACAGAGTGTATCAGTGAGAATTTTAAGTTTCAATTTCTTTCATTTTGTGGGTTTATCACGTACTGTTCACCATTTTTATGTAGTGAACATACACATTACAACCTATTTATTCAGGTTTCTTCTTGCATGATCTTCCCTCTGCCATTCTGTTAGCATAACTCACAATGAATACCCATATGATGTCATTGATAGAAGACCCAACATTAGTAAATCTTTGAGAAACAATGCTTTTTGTGTGTTCCTTTTGATATGTAACTTGGAGGCCAAGTGAGAAGAGTACTCTGATTTGGAGGAATCCCTTATGAGGTAAATGGCCGTCTTATCCTTCTAGAAATAAATCGCAAATGCACTTTACCTCGTTGTGGGATACACATTAGTTTGGTTTTCAGAATGCTTTTCTGACTTGCTGCTAAACACCGCGTCCCACAACTGTGTATTTCAACTGTTTTTGTCTACATCCAAGTTGAAAGTACAATTGGCTGCATTTTATTTAATGCTACACAACCAAGACAAAATTGTTTTCTCCTATCTACTGAGGTAAAAACTTGTCCCTTATCCTTAAGGATACCTTGAAATGTGACTATCATTCTGATGAAAAGGGTTTTGGTTGAAACTCCTATTTACACCGCAATTTGATCGAGAGAAATTAAGATTTTCCTTATCATGATTGTACAGTCTGAAAAAAATTGCTTCAGATTATGATTCCCTCTATTTTAAATTGTTCCATTGTTTAGACTAGAACTGGCTGACAGTTTCTTCATTTATCTTTTGTAGGCTAAGGCTGCAGTGGACATATTCAAGACATTAGGCCAGCACTGATTTGTCAGCCTTGACCTTCTGCCACATTAGCTCATTGCAAACCTGATATTTTTCATTTCTCAGCCATAGATTTATTTTTTCTGAGCCAAGATTAGCTACCACTGTTTATGTGAAAGCTACATGGACGTGTATCAAAAGCCATCATAGAGTTGGTTTTTTTTTTATTTTTTTTTTCCACATTGGATCATCATAGAATTGTTGGGTTTTTTGTTTGTTTGTTTTTTCACATTGGATCTTTATTCACTAACTTGTATTCTATACCTGAAACATACATCTCATCATTCACAGCTCATGACAAAATTTGTTATTCATCTTAACTCTGAGTTATTTTATAGACTTGGTCTGGCTTAGTAGCAGCTTTTACACAACAGACAGCCCTATGCTTCAAATATAGGCCATTGAAATTAGCAGTGAGTTCTTCTTTAGTGATTAGAAATAGCATGTGCTGTATATACTGATGGTTTCTTCTAAAAATTTGCTTTCATAATTTTTATATTTAAGCGTCATCTTAAGAAAGAATTCTAGTTGTTGGAGCTGAAATCTGAGGAACTCGTCTTACAAGTTTGAAGCTAATACGAACTTGTAAGTACTTTCATGAGTACTGGAAGTTGATCCTATGTTCACTTTAAGTTGGATAAAACTAACCACTGTTTGAAAGCCACCTAGGGATGTAGCCAGCACAGTCTCATCAGCTTCTTGTCACCAGGAAGCTGGCCTCAGTTCTTCACAGCAGTTTCTAGCAAACTGCACATTCAATTCTTGGACCTCATCCTTGGTCCTAATGGGAATTCATACCACTGGGAAATTCTCAGAGCGCTTGTCCCTTTTAAAGGAGTAACCCACTGAAAGTTGCTTTTGCAGTTTCCTTATAGGTGGAAAACCCTTGGGATAAAAAAGTATTATTGCAGAAATAAAACTTTAAAAATGCTACTGCTTGAAAAGAAGTTAGTGGGTAGATTGTTAAACCCCAAAGCATTTGGAAATCAGATGACAAGGGAACATGAAAATAAAAGCAATGATTGTAAGTGATGGGAGAAACAAAGCAAACCTCATCCCATCAAAGAGGTTTGTCAGTGCTGTCGGCTCAGCTCCTGGATGAAGAGGAGCTCTTGGAGGAAAGGGAGCTCTGTGTCAGCCTTTACTCAGCACTGAACCCAGATGCAGCTGATCAGCTGCCAGGTGCTCTAGTTTAAATGGGTGACTCACAGCTGCATCACTGAAAATATAGTACATAAAGTTTAAATCTATGCTGTCGTGGTGTCTCATTTTCAGTTTAGAGATTACTTTTCAATTCTGTAGAATTTTTTGGCTTAGTTAGTGCTTTATTTTTTTTTTTTTTTTTTTTTTTGGCCTGTGTTTGTAGAGATCTTTGTGACCTAGTGGGCTTACGCATGATTGTTTAAGTAAAGATCAATAAAGTATTTGAAGTAATGCAGTCTTTAACGGAATAACAATCCCATTGAAGTCAATGAGAATTTAATATGTTTAAATACCACAGAATGTAGCCCTAAAATTGAGTATTGCAAGAAATTTGAATGAGTCACATAGGAGGCCTTAGGAGGCCTTTCTCCCCCATCTAAAATAAGCATTGAGTTTCATACAGTGGCAGAAATCCGAAATGAAAGCAAGGGTCACTTCCTTTAACTTTCATTACTGTTTCATAAACTATTTACCTTTAGAGAACTTCATCTCTTAGTGTAGACTGATCTGACAAAATGTAACAAGATTTATATGATAATTTATCTTTGCTGATTAAAAATTATAAAAATAAACCAAGCTGCCTTTGATGAAACACTTGAAGTTATTTTAATTCTTTTAACAACACTGCTGCCCTGCAAAGTCTTGCAAATTCCTAGGCTTCTGTAAGAAAAGGCCATGAAACGAGCCACAACTATTCCATGGGTGTGGGGTTTTAAGTAGCATTACCCAGTATCCAAGTTACAGTTGCTGATTTTGATTTTCTTGAGTGGTAATGACTAATATTGTTCCTTCATAGTCTGTGGGGGGAAAAAGGTAAAATTATAAGATCATAAAATTTTGTTGGGATCAGTGTGAACAATTCTGAAGCCAGGAATAACTCTCAGAACAGAGCAAGAGTTTTGTGCTTGTCAGGGGGATTTGAGCAATGAACTGTAACAAAAGGAGTTGCTGCTTGCTACTTTTAGGGTAGCTTTTTGTAACTGTGGCTCTTATTTATGAAGAGACAGAGTTAACATTCTTTTTTGATGCTGTTGCTATTCTTAGGGATTGCTAGATGCCGCGTAGAAACTCATCAACATCTTGACATCTTGCTCAGATAAGACGAACATCTGTCCTTGGCAAATCGCGAATAATACAAGAAGATAATAATGAGATTTAAGTGAGAATCAGGAAACAGTTGGCAATTTACAACAGTCTAAAATCAGACTCACTTTCAGATAGCATGAGGTTTGGGCATGTCCAGAGGAGGAGTTTCTCATGATTCTGCACTTACTGTAATGATAAAGTGTTGAACTTTAGCAAGTCTGAGCTATCTCCATAATCTCCTTCCCTGACTGCTAAGCTCTCTGAACAAATCCCACAGATAAAGGGACAAAAAAGTAATGCTTTCGAACTTGAGAAGAATCCTTGTCACCCAACAGGGCAAGCCATGGAAGAAGTCACACTCACCAAGTTTTTGTCTTCATTGCAGCCCAGACCTCATCCTAGTGCTAGAGCAGGAGAAAGCTGTGATTATTTGATAGACGTTTGTTTACATGTAGTGGGAAGTGAGAATGATAGTTCCCTCAAGAGCATCTTTTTTTTCAAACTCCAAACTGTATGTTTCAATACTTATTGCAGTTGTAAGACACAGATGAAGCTGTGCAACATTTTACTCATCTCTCATGCTACAGTAACTGTAATTAACGTCAAGAGTTGTAAATTACCAGACAATTAGAAATGGCACAAAGTAAATTCTTCCTAAAATGCTTTAATATGAGAGCTAATGGCTCTAGTGTGTTCTATGTAACGCAGTTCAGTCTAAACTGATAGTTAATTGGATTGTCACACTTACAAGAGTAAGCATTCAAACATATCTGAACTTCATGTCAAATCTCCTCGTACAGAGAGAAAGACAGTGTTAGAGCAAAATCAGAACCAAACTTTCAAGCATGTTTGCACAGGAAACTCAATAAGTACTTTTCCTGATCTGCATGAAACTTGTGCAATTTAAATGCCATTATTATTTTTGTCAGTGTGCAGGCAAATTCTAGTACTAGTGAAAAACCTAAAAATACTAAGTTTTTTTTAATAAAACTTATTAAAATGGGTGGCATGAAACCGAATTATTTCAACTGGAATATATACACTGGGGAAAAGCAAGATCTTGAATATTCACATTACAGCTCATTGAAAAGGCAATGGGCTATGCAACAAGATTGACAACAAAGGGAAAAATGATGAGGAAAATTGCCTTACTTATCTGCTAGAGTGCTCTTGACTGCCAACTGTAATTTTATGGTTCATTATATAAAAAAATACCATTAATGTTAGTACTTGTGTATCATAATCATGCAAAGAAGGGAAAAAGTTCACTGAAATGTGCTCCATTTTTAATCAAGACACTATAATTGTGTGTTTTTCAGGCATCATCAATTTCCATCAATTTTACTGCTGCAAAAATAATGTGCTGCTATAGTTCTTCCACAGGTCAATTCCCACATGAGGTACATCGACTATAGGGATGTAAACTGTAAATAAACAGTGGGATGATTTATCTTCTCTGATATTACTTGATTCATCATGAGCTTCAAGTTGATAAGAAAATAGAATTGCTGGGTTTGAATTTTGTGGTGTATAACTTAGAATTTTTTTTGTGGTATAACTTAGAAATTGCAGAAACTTTGACTAAATAAATGTTGTTATATGAAATGTTAGGCAACAGCCAATATTAGCATTGCAGAGCCAATATTACATATGAATGTATTTGTCAACCTACCTGTGTGCTTTCAGTAGTTTTAAAAATCACAGAAAAGATAAAACTGTCTGAAAGAGTGGCAGACTCTGTACTGCAATGTGTTGCAGGCCTTACGATCAAACATCTCCTCCCAACTCTGACCATCAAAGATTTTGTGTTCCTCACACCTAAAGGGGAATGGCAGTCTTACTAACACAAATACCCCATCTCTTTTTTAAAAGGGTAATTTAGTAACACATTTGAGTATGCAGAAAGTTTTGTGCAGAATCAGTTTTCTGAGTTAATGCATTATTCCAGTAGAATGTCAGTGAACAGGTCTACAGCAGAGCCTTAGATCCAGTGCAATCCCAGAGCAGAGTCCCTATCCAGAGAACTTTCTACTTGACAAATGGAGATGATTCCTAGATATATTCCTATCTAGGGAATGCTCAGACTTTCTTTAATCCATGATTCTGTAATTGAGACTGACCTTGAACAATAGCTATGTTTTTCTCCTGGGAATGTGCTCTAACTTTTGAAGCTGGGGCAAGTTAAATTTTGTTTAGAATTTACAACTGGCTTAACAAAGTATAAGAATTTCATGGTGTCTATGTTATTAATGCTTTTAAAGACTGGCCTTCATCTGCTGGTGCAGAAGACTCAAAAGTACATGATGAGTTTTATGGTTGTAGCTGATCCTTTATCCTATTGAACCATCCTCTTTTTGCAGAACTTCTACTGGTATTTCTTTCCAAACCCACTCTTGCAATTGCAATCTAAATTTCTTGCAGTGCAATCTGCATAGAGATGCCTGAGGCTTGAGGGTAGCTTTTTGTAGAAGCCAAGTGCTACCTTTCTACCCTTGCACTTTCTACCCTAAACGCACTAAGTCCCTGTTCCCTGTGTTCTCCCTGGGGACCCTGCAGACTGGGCTCCAGCATCATCCACTTGGGCAAAGCAATTGGGGCACCTTTAATTTTTATTGGCCTTATAGACTACTTTGCAGCTTTTGTTGCATTGTGTGCAAGGAGCCAGAAAGAAACACGTTTCCTCTCTATTCTCCATCTTTCAAAAGATACCTCTCCTCAAATGAAGCAACAAAAGCCCAGTACAATAGATTGGTCTTCCACTGGGTAACTCATGTTAGAGCAAACAGATCGTAAACCCGACATTAACTGGATGATATATCTCTGCAGTATTTCATCTTTACTAGTATAATACACTATCAAATTTGTGTTGCTTTGATGATACATGACTTAATAAAAGGTCAGCTGTCAAAACCCCAATCCAGTCTCTGAGGCATTCGAAGTTTTGTTTGAGGAAAGTTCATTTTATTCCTAAAAGGTGCATTCTTCAACATAGTGAAGGATGGTAAGACTGAAGCTGAGAGGCTTTATAGAGGCTACAAGCCCTCCAGCAATCCCTTTGCTTAGCCAAAGGTGGTAGGACCCATGGCTCTGGGAACAAAATGCAGTCTGTTGTGGATGGAGAGATGCACTTCATTCATAAGGAGAGAAGTAACAGTATGCTTATTGATATAACATAATGATTTAACAAAGTTTTATAGTAAATGTGGCAGTTATTTAACAAGATTCAATTCCTAGGTGCACTCGATTATTTATTGCATGGATGACAGGGTTAGACATAACTGTCAGGGAGATCCTCTCATTGAGACATGAAGCTCAGAAATGATTCTCTTGCAGATCATTCCTCCTTCTCAGATTAGGTGTACCTGGATCCAGACTTCATCCTAGACTTGATCAACAGTTTATGTCTAAAGGATTATATGTGCAAAATCAATCAAGCCTGAAATAACTGTTATAATACATGCGTTTATGTTTATTTTCAGATAAATGCTACTTTGTGCCTAATACTTTTGAGGTGAGACATTTCTGCAGCAGATGCTGAGAAGCTGAGTAGCAAGTGGTAGAGAAGACTCTGACTCCTTCTGCCCCCAATAGAAGGGAATGTCTGGGACAACATTTTGCAAACCTCACTGTAAAAATATGGCATTATTCATAGTATACGATTAGTCTTTCATGCTTTCCTTGTTATAAATATGTAACACATGCTACAGTGCAGAATGTGATAATATATTCTAATGTGATCTTTAATGCTGATATTTAAAAACCCGTTCCTGAATATGGACCGTTTAAATTTCATATGAATGTACATCTACCATTTTTCTTGTTTTAAAGCATAAAGTCTTTTAGGCAAAATTTAGGCTTTATGTCAACCCATTTTTACCTCTTTCTTCAATTCATCTATCAACAGCTAAATATTTTCTTCTTCTTTCACAGAAAAATGATTTATTCTAAAGCAATGAGTGCTGCAGAATGTGTGTATGTGCTCTCACTTGTTGGTAAGTCGAACTACAAACACTGGGTAAGATATTCTAGTTTGTTTTCTGTTCCAGCTTTTAAGTGATATGTTAGGAAGCAACCATAATAAAGAGGGAGCTGAAGGAGCTGAAGAAATTATTTCTCAGTGAGACAGCAGCCTGCTGTTATCTCTAATCTAAGAGGCACTGGATAGAGGTCATCTTCTGATCAATGAAGTGAATTTCATTTTATGATACTGAAAACAGACAGAGAATGGTACAATCAAGTGATTTCAAAGAGAAAACAGAAGCAGTCAGAGAGTGACGGAAGAACCATAACAAAAATAAAGAGATTTATTGCTGTATATAGCCTGTTTTACAAGGACTCTGTGGTGCAGAAAAAGGATACTACTTTAGCTCCCCAGATACACAGATTATTTATAATCACTTTACCTGCCCAGGACAGCATTCTGGATAAATAGGGTTAACACAGTGCACTGCTGCATTCAAAGATTATCTCTCATAAAGCATAAACAATTTAGTTTCCAAGCTGAACACTTAAGCATGTAATGAAATGCGACTTTTGGGAATACCAATGCACAAGGAATGCTGACAGCTTTCCTGTTTCACAGTCTCCAGAAACTCCAAAACAACTGAGTCTCTCCCCTGTGCACTGGCTCTGAGGGGCTGGTTCTCTGGCTACCTGTGGTGGTTGCCCGTGTTTTCCTTTTCAAGTGCAATTTGATTTGGCCAAGTTTCACTCGAAGCACTGCCAGATGTGACTTTGGGTCAGTGAACACTGTGGATTGCAAGACCTGATTGAGATGTTTAATACTGAAGTTTTATAGTTAGTTTGGAAAATTAAGCTTTGACATGTTGTCATAGTAATTATGCAAATATTAGATGTACAGTCTAGCCTGTACCTGTAAGCTTTAAAGAAGTCTGTTCTGTTCAAGAACTGGGGAAAGAGAAAGAGCATTCATTGTGCTTTGGAGACTTTGGTTACAAATGGCTGCCCAGCAAGAAGCTGAAAATACTTTTCCACAAAAATACTGAATTTCATAATAAGCACAATTTTTCTGTGTTAAATAATCCGTTAAGTAGCAATCTGGATAACTGTCATGAGAGGAGCCAAGATAACCCATATTGATAAAAGGAAACAGATGAGCAAGAAGAAAAGATTGTTTAAATACAGAAAAGGATAAGGAAGTTTAAGAAATGTATATACCAGGAAATGGCCAACTGTACATCTGGCACAGTGCATGGGGAAAATTGTGCTGGATGCACAATTAATGGAAAGCTAAAGAAAACCCTTACTGTCAGTGTGGATTGATCTGGGATTCCTTGGTATCTTCAGATCCTTGTGCACCAAAACACTAGTTTGCATCCAAAGTCGGAACAGTGACTCAAAGTATTTAGGAGCTCATAAAACTACAAAAGCAAATGAACTAAAATGCCTCCAATTTCTATGGCTTGAAAACTTCAGAAACTGTAATCATGCTGGAAGTCTTTGATCTCAATATTACACTTCTGTCGCTTTTTAAGTCAAAAGCATGAGGCTATCCGTGGGACCCTAAAATGTCAAGTGTTAACTCCCTATAGCCATATTCAAGGTACATTAGCTGTTGACCGTTAGGTGCTGAAGCATGTAACCATGTGCAGAGTGTTTTCTTGCTGAAGAAGGTTTCACACAAATGAGCAATCACACATTTTAATTATCAACTGTTACAACTGAGCAGGAGTTAAAATAGTGTTAAAGTTACATGTTAAACAGCAGTGTATCTATGTTGTTTCTGGAGTCCTCCAAAGGAGGAGGTTGGTGAGGGGCATGGACGGAAGGTCAGGAATCTCTGCCTGCTTCTGAGATGCGAGTTTAATGCTGTAAATTGGTACCAGTGCCTGCCTTCATACAGCAGAACTGGGAGAGAAAAATGGAAAGGGCTGCATTTATATGACTTCTTGTAAAATATTCATTTATGTGTTGCACTTGAGGAGAATCGATCTCTGGAGAGAGCGAGGTTTCTCCATCTCAGTCAAATTAGATTAGAGGCAAGAGCTGAGTGGGATAAAAATGTCACAAGGATGGCAAAGGGGTGAAACAGCGCATGCATGTGCTCACCTCTGATTCTCTGAATGGGGCAGGGAGGTTGTTAGTAAGGGCTGAGACTGCAGCAGGACCAAGATATAAGCTTGTCCATGAGCAAATGTCTCTAGGTTTTAATTCCAGTATGTAGAGAATTATTGAAATCTTTTTGTGGATTTGCTCTTCAGTGACTTGTTTTGTCTGTGAAATCATTGCAAGTTTAAATAAGGCCAGCTCTGAGGGAGGCAGTGGTTTATCCCTTTATTTTACAGTACTAGTTTCAGTGTGCGGTGAAGAAGAATGCAGCAATGGGCAAGGTGGGATTTATGCTTTGCTCCTTCATGGATGTCTGTCTCTCTTGCCATTGTCACAGAAACTGTGTGTGCTGCAACAGTGATACACGACTCTAGAGCTTTGCAAGAGACTGTATGTAGCTGAGCTGACCTTCTTATTTCAGCCTTTCAAACATCAACTGCTGAGCAGTTAACTTGGATTTCTCCAAGGTTTTATGTCCCTGTGCCAGAGACATACTTACCTCTGTGCCAGGATGAGGGATGTGATGTGGGCCATCATAGCTAGCTTGCCTGTGCTTGGACTGACCTGTCACACCAAACCAGTGTTTTTTCCCAGATAAAATGTTCTTTGAAGACTTTAAGTGAGAAGTGCTATTGTGAATGGTGTTCTTTCAGTCTTTTTTTTTGATGTCAAGGAATCTGAAAATGTTTTTAACAACAGCCTTTTACCTAGTTAAACTCAGAAATATCTTCTATAATGTTTTCAGCTACTTCTGACAATAATGTCTTTACCTTGGGAGCAAAGTATTCATGGTGATGTCAATAAAGACAGCAGCTTTGACAGCAGTTTTATATCTCAGCACAGATGTAGAGTGCTGAATACTACCTGTATTATCAATTGGCTAATGCTTTCCACGAGAAAGATGTCTCTTTAGAAAGCTGTGCTTTTTATGAGTGTCATCAACTCTTGTCAGGCTTGACAAGTCTGCGTGACTGTTTGAGGTTTTTGTTGTTTTTTAAATTTGTGATAAAATAAGTATTTTCTGAGAAATGGATGTTGAAAAATGTGAGATGTTCAAATATAAATTGCTTCATTCTACTATTTTTTTTCTGACAGCTCTGAGATCTGTGGAGGAAAAGATAAAAGTAATCAGAGTGATTTTCCATTCTTTTGGTATTAAAACAGCATAGGTACAGTTCCTAAAGAGGCAATGACTTATTACAGCTCTAAATATCTCTTCCTTTAAAAGCAGTGGGATGCAGAGTCTCCATAGGCCTTCAGATAACCCAAGGGAAGAGGAACAAGAGCAGTGAGAGCAGTGAGTGCAGGCAGGCATCTGTGAACACACTGCATGTGCAAGTGTGTAATATCTTGCCAACAAGAAACAACTTATTTGCAAGTCTGAGGAGTATTTATTTTTTTCACACTGTGTGTGGGGGAATTGCTATTTTCCTAACATTGTGCAAATCAGTGCATATTCATAATTAATCATTTCACGTGCAGTCTTGCTGGATGCAGAAAGAGGGCAGGCTTACTGACAGATTTCTACCATTTCAACTTTCTCAGTGGTTTTTGGTGAGATGACGTAATGTGGATCATTTGTCATGGAATACACTGGCTTGTGTCTGCAACCAGTGGCTGAAGGCCATGCTCCAGAGTAAGCAAGCATCAGACATCCTTCTGATACGTAACACTGAGTGCTTCCACAGTGACAACCGATGGCTTGTAAGGTGCTGATATGAAATAGTGCTCCCACTTTTGAGCCCTAGGGCTACTCGCGGCAGGTGCTGAGCTGTGTCAGACCACAATGCTTAAGTCACCCTCATTTCTGCCTATAACTCACGAGGCTTACAGACTGAATGTTGTGAGGCTTCTTTCTGAATATTTACAGCTGATACACAAATCACACTTAACACATCATTTAGTGTAATAGTTCCTCCAGTTAAATGAGAGCTTTACTGAATAAATTATCATGGTGTTAATTATATGTGGAGTACTCTTGTTGTATCCAGCAATTCATTTGACTTTACTGCAGATAAAATAATGATCTTGATTATTTTCAGAATCCTTGATAGTTCAACTTAAGTTGTCATGTGAGTTGTCCAAGAAGTCTTTAAAGTTGTTACCATTAACAGCATTAACTCAATATTGAGACAGTATTACTCCTTATACTTTCTGCACGTTCACAGAGCCAGTCTGTTACCTTTGGTAATACAAAGTCACCTCTACAAGCAATGGAGGAGAGCAGGTGCAACAAATACTGTTAATATAGTGGGAAAATGTTGGTTCAGTCTATAATATCCCCAATTTGATTTTTCTTTATGGAGTGGAGAGCCAGAAATTATCTGCATCAATAAGCAATGAATTTTAGGTAAATTAATGCAGAGTTAAAATAACAGAGTATAACTTGGTGACATTGGCCTTATTTTTGTATATTAGTCAAAACTTGCTAAGTTTACAATTTTCTCTTTCCTTAGACTGAGTTATTTATATATGCACAGAAGTATAAACTCACCCATTGGATAACGAAACTCCACTGATGCTTTATTTTTATTTACTGTTTTCTCCAATATATACACATCTTTCAAACCTCTACAGAGCCGCATCAATTCCTGTAGTATCATCTCCTAATTTATTGAATACAACTGGTGACTGATTGCCCCTGGATACTTCACGAAGACCTAAAAGATTCAAGAATGCAGTTTTAAGTAGGCTATGACTTTATTAAACTATCACCGCATTTGAGAAATTACTTGAGATGGTTGGGAATTCCTTGACATTTTTTTTCCCAGTGGAAAAAATGCTGATTTACTGAAATCGAAACTGTTTACTAAGTGGAATTTGATTCGACATATCCAATTAAGAAGAAAAAGAAGCCAGCGCAGTAGCGAGTTGACACTGTTAACCGAAGATTGTGCTTTTTCTTGCAATGGCAATTCTTCAAAATTTTAATGAACTTCTACTTTAAAAAAAAGTTGAAACCAATTAATTTGATTGACCTGACAAAAAAGAGGAGGAGGTGGTGGTGGGTGGAAATGTGAGATCACAGATTTACACCCCGTCTCATACACAATTTCTCTGCAAACTGTTGAAAACTTGTGGGACAATGAAACAATCCACACTCAGCAGGGAACTTCCCTGCCATGCTGCCACAGTGCTTATATCCTCTAAACCCTACTTACAGGAAACTTGGGAAATCGGGACCAAAAATCAGCATGTTGTTGATTAAAGCATAAACAGTCTGTTTTCCTCCTTCTAGGTGTCTTCTGCATTGTGCCTTCTGCTTTCTTAAGAGCAGCTGGTTTCCATCCACCCTGTGTGAGAGTCAAGCTCAGGGTCCTGATTGTCTTTCAGCTCCTCCTTAGCATGTGCCAGCCTATCCCTGGTTCTGCTTAGCTTTGCTGGGATCTTCCTGAGAATCTCCTACTGAACCTCACATTATTGTGACAAACTGATACTGATCCATTTCCAATAATGACTTTGCTCAAGATATGCAATATTGTAATATCAGAATCCTGTCAAGTTAATTTGAAAAGTCTGGTTTGGAGAAAACAAATATTAAGTAGAATCTGAAACTATCTTCCCTTAATAGCATTTAAAAAAAATCAATTTGCACTTGCACTCAATAGGGTGCAGGAAGAGTAGCAAGGCTTTATACTATGGTTTGAAAAGACATAGCAAATAACTTCTTCAGTAAAAGAAAAATAACCTAATAGCAGCTTTCTATGGAAATGCACAGTGTTTCTCTGTTCAATGGTGCATGAAAATACTTGTGCTTTGTATGAATATAGAAATGAAGAAAGAATTTATCCACCTAACATAGATACTTCTTCAAGAATTTCTATTGCTTTGGAAACATTATTCTTTTTTTGACACAGCTTTTCTAATCTGTTGTCTGGTGCATAGGTCAAAGATGGGAGAAGAAATACTTCATTTTGTGATTAAAAAAAAAAAAAGAGGGAAAGAAAGAAAAACTAAGCATCAAGATGCAAACATGCTTTTCATCTACTTTAGTTCTGCCTGAGAGAACTAGATTCAGCAGAACAGTTTCACCTTTGCAGGAGTTACTGCCATACCTTCTATACCTCTTCTCACAAGTTTACCTACTGTTTCCTTAATTTCTTTGTGTTATTCCTTTCAGAAGAGAGCAGAGCATCTGCGCTCAAGGCTATACAAGCCGTCAAGTACTGAAGAGCCATAAGTCTACCAGACTAAGGGAAATATTTTTAAGGGTGATGTTCTGTAAATGCAGTCAGGTGTTCATGTACTTCTAAAACCTATATAGAGACTAGAGGTCTCCAAACACCTTTTAAAAGTCTGCATAAGCTTATTGATAACTGACATGAATAGATCTTGTCATAGAAGGTTTTTCGACCCAGGAATTCTTTATCCTTGTCAGCTTCTGCAGGGGTGAGCTGGATTTGACACCAGGTCCTTGCCACACTCTGCCAGGGGATGTTGGACAGATGAATCGGGGGGGGGGGGGTTGCGCGAATGTGGTTCAGAAGTGTAAGAAAGGCATTTTTCTAGATGTAGCTAGAAATTTCAGACACCTCAGCTGTGCTCTGCCCCAGGGTAGGATCAGCCCTGGAATGTTTTTGATGGATTTTTGTCCACCTTTCTGGTAATGCTAGTGATGGTAGTGGAGGTGCCATGGTCTAAACAGGCCTTGCAGTTAGGGTAGCTTAAACTGCCCTGGCAGTATTTTTTGCCTAATTCTCAATGTCCAAGTACTTGAAACCTGTTATCATGTCTGCTATGACAAATGAGATGCACATCAAACTTTAGGAAACACTGAAGTTGTTGCAACAGGAGCTTTCTTACTTTGTAGAGTAGAGATAACTCAAACATTTCCAGAAGTTGCATTTGGTACATGCATCAGTTATAACAGTATTATTGTGAAATAAATATCAGCATCTCATTTTGATAGTGTCATTAAATTTCTCAGTAGTGTTAATCTGAGACTAAGTAATCTGAGCTACTGTGTTTCCCTTTTACATTAGTGTTATACTCCACAGGAAAGTCATCTTAAGATTTTGTGACTATAATTATTCTAGTCTCTATTGTTAACACAGTGATTGCGTTCAGGTTAGACTGTGTGTCACAGAGGTATAGGTTAGACTGAGTGTTTGCTTTAAAAAGGGAAGGATGGAAAGGGACTTACAGTTTAGGGAAAAGATATGATTATTAATTTTTCTTTAACAAAAAAACCTCATAATAATTCTTCAAAATATTGACTAGGAGCAAAAGAATAAAGCTGTCTTTTAGAAAAAGATAAGATACAGGGTCTATTGGGAATTATTTTACTTTGAACTGGTCAGCTGATATCCTTGACCCAACAGATGGAAAGGTGATAGTTAAGATAAAAAAAAGCAAATATAAAAGACATTTAGCTCAGTAAAATAATATTTTTAAGCTTTGTACACTGGCAAGAAATCCAAGAGTTTCCTGTAACCTCTTTGTCGTTGGTAATGTAAACATCTTTCTTCTGATGCCATTAACAGGTACTTTTAGTGTGGATCATATGGCATGGTATTTCTGATGCTTAAATAATAGTAAATACATTTTCTAAAAAAGAAAATATACCGTCAGCAGGCTTTTGGGATTCAGCTCGTATTCAGCATCATGTCCTGGACACCCGATGCTTTCTGGGATGTCAGTGCTTCTGCAGCCCACAGAAAATCTCTGTGTTGTGGCTACAGCCCATTTTAAAACCTTGCCTCATACTTGGAAGCTGTCGTGCTTGGTATTTAGTTGAATTCAGTGTGGTAGCTGCTTAGCTCCCACATCCATTTCCAAAATCCTGCTAGCAAGCTTCATGCCAAGCACATCTTGCACACTCATCCAAATGCCATCATTGGACAGATGTTTCTGCAGAGGCCAGTCTACATATTTCTGGAGCAGTTCTTAGACTGGCAATGCACAAACAGAACTTAACATGAGAAAAGGAATATTTGACTGAATGTGACAAGCCAGTGTTGTGGTTACATCTAATAAACATGAATGCAGCTCTTGTTACTTCAGACAATTGCTTGCAAAGAATGGGAAACTGCTGAACTATAAACAAGGAGGGACAGCAGAAACTTGCACACACATGCACACACACACATACATTTCTGTGATCTCTGTTTATATATATATCTTCCTTATATTTTACACAAAGCAGAACAGATCTTCAGGACTGCAGGGTCATAACTGAAAAAAGGATTACTGTGTCCTTGACCATTAGGAACTCATGCCAGATGCTGTCAGTTGTAGCTTACAGCTCCTGAGGGTAAACAGAAAGGATGATTCAAAGTGAATTTTGTGCTTTGCAAATAGCTGGTCAGATGATAAGTTGATGTGGCCTCTAATTTGTGCTGGTCATGACCCCAGGATTTCAGTCTGTATTGGAGGCCCAGTGGAGTGTGTGGAAATATCCCACCTTAGCAGGCTGGTGAGTACAAATCATCTGTTTTACTACTGAGACTGTTCTTCAGACTTCTAAATTTAATTAGTGTGTGTAACTAGTCTACTTTGAGGGGGGGTATTGATCAGTTCTGTATCCCAAATGTTATGCTTATTTCTCTGACAGATGTTAATGTAAAAGACTGCCTTTGTTTTATTTATTTGAATCCTCCTCCCAAATACTTATGTTTGTGAAAAGCTATCTGCTGGAGACATATATTGGAGTAGCAGGGGTATTTTTCTTTGATTGAGTTTCCACTTGTACATTTCCCACAGCAAATAAAAGCAGTTTGGAATTAAATTACTGGGTGTTTTTTATTGGTTAATTTAATAAGTATAAAATTCACCTACTTAGTGCCCTACACATGTATGTCAGTTTGAAACTCATTTATTATGTATACACACAAGCAGTGTATCTCTATGTGAGTTGTGGTTTTCTGAATGCTATGAAACATGACTATTTTTTTAACAGTGAGCACATTTGCTTGTGGCCATGTTTTTACACAAAATCTCTGCACAGAGGTTTTTGGGGGGATGAACAGCTTTTGGGTGACCTATCAAAGGAGATCTCCAAAATCACTTTGAAAATATTTAATATCTTTTGTCTAATTTATAGTTGGACTTTTCAGGGGCATCTACAGAAATCAGGTTAGTAGCTCCCACTGAACTTCAAAATGAGGAGGCTCTCTAAAGCCTTACAGGAACATTAGATTTCCAGTAGTATTAGGAAAATAATCAGATTACATTCATTTTAGGATTAAGCAGCAAGAATGGGGAACATTTATTTACTGGATTCCAATAGTCTTACTGTGATTAAATATAATTTTCATTATATTCCTTATCTTTACAGTTCTGGCAAAATGTACACATCAGGGAAAAAAAAAAAAAAAAAAGCAAACCAAGCACAACAGCAAAACTTTAATTCCTTGTGTGTAACAAAATGTGATGTGAAATACACAGAGAAAAGTAAGATGGGCTTTTGGTCCCGTGGAGCTCCTCAACCCTATAGCTCTGCAGGTGGTTATTGAAAATGATCTCTTTCTCTCCTTGTTGTTTAAATCAGAGATTCAGCGCAGTATCTATCTGGGTGGAATTCTCCTGGTGTACATTATCACACTAAGACTGTACCAGAAATCTCAGCTAGACATCAGCTTCCTAAGTATTTCCCTCTGTTGTACTGCAAAGTCCCTGTCTCTGAATTACTCTGTATGTCATTAAAATGAAAAAGCCATTTTCCATTTAAATATTTAACTTCACCAATTTGATAACACAGGCAACAAGGGCTGGTAAATCTCATCTACTATCATGAGTATAACAGTGACAAATACTAGTAATACTTCAAAGGAAGGTCAGCACTCCAAAGAAATAACACTGGAGCCTTCAGCTAGGCATTTGAACTCCAAAGCATGAGTATATTGTAGATACGAAACTTAAGGATATTAAGTTATTTAGCCTCAGAGTTTGACTTCATGATAAACAGTGGCACTGAACTTCACAGCTTGCAGCTTGATTGCAGGCCATAAATAGTGCATGTGTACCATACTGAATAGATGACCTAATTTTACTTGTATTGAGAATCGTTCTAGAACAGGAAATAGAGGAAATTGAGAATTTCTTTTCTTTTTTTTTTTTTTTTTAATTTTTGTTTCCTTCTGAAGCTTTCTGTTGAAGGTAGGGGTTATAGTTGAAAAAGAAACTTTTTGTGAAATTTCTCAGTTTTGCTGGAAGTTTTAAAGACCAACTGTCTGATCCAGGATGGTTTCTGCTTAAAAGTTAGCATCCTCCAAATGGGATTATTTTCCTGGACAAGGCAAGAAAAATCTGCCTTCAAATTTCAGATTCTTACCAATATTGATTAGCTGACTGTGCAAACATATTGCAAATGTGTGGCATGAGAAAGCCTTGCTACTGCTCATGAACCGCAAGGTGCTCCGGTCAGCAAGCATCACATTGATGATTCTCAGTACACACTTTCATGAAGTCTGACATATAACTTCAGTGTGACCTTATATTGTACAAGAGCAGTAATATCATGAGCTACATCAATAAAACCTGAATAATTTTTTTTTTTTTTTTTTTCACTGAAAAGTGTCTCTGACACCTGCGCTGCTATAAATTTTCATTGGGAAAAAAACATACCAAGTGGTGTTTAGGTTTATTTTATTGTGTGACTGGGGGCTGTGTTTGGGTGTTTGCCACAAGAAACTAGACAGCTTAAGATTTTATTTAAGAATATATAATATTAGAAACAGAAGTTTAAATTGGAGTTACAAATGTAGATATGAGAGTGTTTCTACATGTGTGTGCTGGAGATCTTTACAGAGGCTGAAAGGGACTTCTGTTCACTAGTGCTTGGCTTGCTCAAGAAGTTCTTAAGTATATCACAATGCACCAGTGGCAGCACTAAGCAGGTCCTAATGAGATGCTTTTTTTAGGGCCTATGCTATATTTAAATGCTTATTTTCCTTTGGAATATCCAAGGTTATTGTCTGAGATAAGAGAAATATTTTGTCCTTTAAGATTCCCTGATCAGAGTACAGCAGTTCCTGTTGGTTCAAAGAACTAATATCTGCGCAGACAAAATACAATTATACAGCTTTGAAATACTTTTGTATTTGTTTTTTTTAATCAATTATTCTTTTATGTACTTTTTCTCTGGAATATAAAGTTTAGGACTGAAGTAAAATAAGTCTGGAGCCAGTTTCACTTTATATGGTTTTAACATTTTACTCTTCAGTAAAAAAGAAAAAAAAAAAGAGAGCCTTTAACACTTAAAAGGATACTTCTCAAATTTATCCACTGAACTGTGGGTATATCCACTGTATCATTGCAAGGGAGGTGGAATTAACAGGGCAG
Source organism: Psilopsiagon aurifrons (assembly GCA_025447955.1). Lineage (NCBI taxonomy): Eukaryota > Metazoa > Chordata > Aves > Psittaciformes > Psittacidae > Psilopsiagon > Psilopsiagon aurifrons. Next base: position 1,375 of record JAOEHY010040397.1, on the reverse strand, counting down.
AATCCTCAAATGAAACCTGCTTTTTTCTTGAAGCATTTTTCACTGGAAGATCTGTCCCAATATTGCCATGCTCCTTGAAGGAACCAGCTCACCAGCAATATCATGTTGCTCCATCTCAGCTGTAAGACTTAGCTCCCCACCCCCCATAAGTGAAAGGTAAATCTGGTGGAGGAATTTCCTCTGGAGAAATAGCCTCAGCTGGGAGTTTCAATGATAGGCTTTAAAATAGGTCTTATTACAAACTGGGCCAAAAATCTCAATCCAAGCTGTGCCTCTGTCTGGAATAACAAAATCTGCAGCTAGGGAGTAGAGTACTGAATGCTACAATGAAGCTGAGAATTACTTCACCTGTTGTTTCTTTTGTTAACATCATTCTATACATACTGAAAACAAAAGATGGGTTGCTGGGGAAAAGACATAAGAGCCTTCTGTGAACAGCTGGTACAGCAGTCTCACAAGTTTGACAACTCCCAGTACACTCTTTAATAACACCTAGCATGCATCTATAGTAATACACCTGTCTTTGCTCAAGAGCAGTAATATTGTGGGTTGCATCAACAAGGTCTGACTTAGTCTTGTCACTGTAAAGACTGTCTTTTTTTGACATCTGTATGTTTCCAAAGACTCACTGGAAATTCATATTGGCTAGTATGGACTTATATTTCCTATTTGGATACTCAATATTTTCTCATTACAATCCTCTATCAGTTGTGCATTTAAATATCTCCATGTATCTAGATAACTATAGCAATCAAGTGTCCTGCCTGGAGTCTAGCAAGCAAACCCTGCCGCAGCCCTCTTCTGCAAGAAGGGTGGAGCAGCTGCTTCCCATCTGGGAAGATGAAACCAGCACACCCTAATTTCAGCAGCTCAAGTGCCTGAGCCAAATGTAGGCCAACCTCCACTCTTCTGCTTATTAAACAACATTCATCACGGGACATTTAATGTGGCACAGCTGCATGTGGTAAAGTTGGCATTTGTGTAAGCATGCAAAAGATATATGCCTAACCCATTTTTCCAACATCATTATTTTTAGCATTTTTCTATTGCTCAAACTTAATATACAAGCAGGCATTGCCATTTTTAGAGGTTTTTTAACATGCATTCTGGACACATTGTGAACAATATATATAAAATATCTACATATATTAAAAGACATATGCAACTGTGTTTCCTCAACTCAGAAAGAGCCACAATCTGGCTTTACCTTTAATATTGCTTCTTTACTCTCTTAATGATGCAGTTTCCATGCAGGCAAATTTTGATGTGAGCTTTGTGCACACAAATATTATTGGCGGAAGCCCTTTGTTTCACCTTCAGTAGTGTCATGGCTTAAGCCCAGCTGTAAATCAGCCAGACAGTTCATTAGCTTACC
>JAOEHY010040396.1:0-47841 GCA_025447955.1 Psilopsiagon aurifrons | reverse complement strand
TGCAGTGTTCAAGGCCAGGTTGGACACAGGGGCTTGGAGCACTGCTCTATGGAAGGTGTCCCTGCCCGTGGCAGGGGATGGAGCTGGAGGAGCTTTAAGAGCATTCCGTGATTTTCTGATTCTGTGATTTTGGTGGCCTGTTTTAAACAGTAGCTGTGCCCCAGCTGCGAGGTGGCTTCATTTCTCTGGGGAGGAAGGGGATTCCCCTAAATCCCTGCATTACCTGGGGATTCTTTGGTGTGAGCACAGCTAGCACGAGAGCGATGTTGGGTGTTACATCAAAATGAGAGCATTTGCTTTCCACCACTAAACAAGAGCCCTACTTTAAATCAGATTAGCTAACAAGTTCCTACAGCAGTGCTGGGATTTTGGAATGTGCAAATGGAGACCTCCTCAGGCGTCGGTGCTTTGCTGGCAACCACATGAGCGGAGCCATGCGTGAGGTACACCATGAACCTGTGCAGAATGGCTCAGCTTATGTTTAGTTCTGAAAGACAAACATTGCATGGATAGGCTGAATGTAAGGCGTGTTTGCTGGGCTTCAGAGGGGATTGGTTTACATTGCAGAGCATTGGAAGGTTTATTTTGCCAGACAGTGGCGTGGATGTAACAGTTATGCAAAAAATGATGGTTTAGGCGGTTTGGCTCAGAAATGAGGAGGATGTAAACACTGCTGCAGCTCAGTGACTGCTTCCTTTTATAATATGAATTAGATACTGTCATTGCTGTGGTTAGAGCCCATCAGCATATGTTGCTGTTCTCTGATCTTGGTAGCACTTCATATTGGTGTTTCTTTAGCTGATAGGTGGGGTATAAAGCCATTGCAGGCATGGAAGGTCTGGGGTTGGTGCTGGTAGGGATCGGGGTGTTCCGCAGTCGTTTATAACCCGTTCACCATCTGGGCACTCTGACAACTGCTCTGCCTTTTATTGAAGTGTCATTTACTGCCTCATTGCTTCCTGTATACATGGGGCTTTGGTATAACGCCTAACCCCTAAGATTGAAGTGACTGAGGTGGGTGCCTCCAGGATGATATCCTTCCCTCCTTCCCAGGCTCTCTTTCCACGTGTGGTGCCTTGCACACCAGGAAGGGTGTGGGAAAAGGGCTCAGGCAGTGCAGTCAATTAAATCTTGGTCATCACTTCGGGGTGTAACTGTAGGAAATGCAGTTTCCTCAGGACCTGCAGCAATGTACGTTTTCATTTCTGTGTCTGCGTGCTGGCAGATCTGGGGCATAGGAGAGTCCTCCTTCAGCTTTAAATTGCCTTTTCCCATACAGCGATGATCAGCTCCATGTCAGAGTACCACTGCCCTTTCAAATGCCTGCAGAAAAACGTTTCCTTAGGGTGGAGGAATGGAAACAAGAGAGTGATTCACAGAGCTTAAGGAGTCAGTAGCATCCCTTGAAAAATGAGGCTGCTGCGCCTGGTTTGAGACGGGTTGGCTCATGTGGCAGTGATGTGTGAGTGGGATGGGAGGTGGCACAGTAACTCAGGGGGTCCCACTGTGGTTTCAAGGACTCTGGTTTGCCCTGGTGAGAACAAATGGATGTGCTGTCAAAAGGAGCTTTACTGCTGCTGTATCCCCCATATGCTGAAGCCATCTTAATCACAGCTCTCTGTTGAAATACAGTCCATTAAGAGAGTTTAATGCTGTAAATGCAGGGTTACCTTTCCCCTGCAGTAGATGCTGTCAAGCACTTAAATAGTGTTTAATTTCAGGTTTTGTTACAGTTTCCTTCCCTTCTTCCCCCCACTGTCAAACATCTGGTTAAAAGATTCCAAATAAGTGTGTTCCCTCCTGGGATGGCTCTTTGCTGGGTTACAGAAGGATTCTTCCTGCTGCTTCCCCTCTCCTGCTGGCTCTCCTGCCCCCAGGGGGCCAACTCTCCAAATTAGAGCTGGTTCTTCCCTTTGCCACCTTCCCAGCTGGGTTTAGCTCACTGTAGTAAGCACATGTTTGGCTTCTGCCCCCCTTGCACACATGGGATACATAAGCCCATCCCTTACATTAACCAGGAGCTCCTGTGTTCCCTCCAGCCCATTCCCTGCAGCTCCAAATCTCACATTTTTCCAGATGCCACTTGGGAAAGCATTATACTACCCCAGGTTAAGGAGTAAAGAATTTGGGGCAAGATGATGGGGCATCTTCTGTCTATGTGTAAAACATGTCATAAACCTCCTCTCAGTGCTGCCAGCCTTGCTGCGGTGTGACGAGTCACACTGGGGAGTTAGTAAGAATTACTCTTCAGTGGCTGCTTGAGCTCCAGGATCTCCAATAGAAAGGCTGATATAAATTTCAGAGGAAGTTTTGCTTGTCCGGGGTCAGGAGCAGGGGGAGCAAAGATGCAGAGAAGTGCTGAGCAAATAGCAGAAAATGTCTTTCATTAATATTCATTTAGTTCCCAGTCCCATATTTCCTCTTTAATGGTGCTCACAGCTCGCGTGTGTTTATCTGATACAGAGCACAGTGCTCAAGCCTTATGCACCCACATGCTTCTAAGTGGTGCATTTGTTTTGCTCGGTGTGAGCTGATCTTTCGGGTTTGGTGGCAGATCTGCTATTTGCAATGCATTGGTCAGGTGCAAGAGCCAGAAGGAGTCATTCTGCTCATCAGCTGGATTTGTTCTCCGTGTTTAGCTGCGGGGTACCCATGAAGGAGACACCTAGTTGAGCAAAGAATGCAAGGTCTGCTCTGTTCTGCCTTCCGTGAGGCACTGGCATCCCCCTTGCACAGGTTACCTTGTGAACTGCAGGCTGCATGTGGGATTTACAGTTGAACCCATGAGCGCTCCTGGAGTTATTTGCAGAAGTTAATGAATAATTCCAAATTAAAAATAAATCCGTGAGTTTTGTGATCTCCATTCAAGGACCGGGGTATAAGGATGAAATTCTCCGAGTAATCATTATCATCTACTCGGTGCCGGAGCAGTCTGAGACTCTCCCCCCTCTGTGATTGACCTGATTCCACTGAGATCACCATGATCTTCTCCTTTAGTATCCCCAAAAGTGCCTCACATGAGCACCCATCGATCGTTATTCCATGCTCACCCAAAGGCAGTAACAGTGTCCAGGCGCCTGCATCTCCACAGGCTGACCAAAACCTGTTTCCTATCAGGGGTGAGAAACTGGAGGGAGCTGCTTTGGAGCGCAGGTACCCAGCTCCATCTCTGTCGGGTTTGGAGGGGGAAAGGGCTGGTTGCAGTTCTTCCAATTCCTTCCACTTGTGGAGGGGGAGGATTTGCTCTGTTGTCCATTGTGCTTCACTCCGAGATGGCCACGGCCACCTTCACCACCAGCTTAACATCTGCTGCTCTCCTTTGCTCTTTCAGCCTACCAGCTCTTCAGATGCCAGCCTCCCACCATCGTTCCCAATGCAGAAATCATCACCGAGAATGAAGAGTTTAACATAGGTAACATCTCCCTGTCCTCCGAGCCTTCCTTGCCCCCCTTCCTCCACTGCTGGGGGTGCCCACAGGAAGACACATTTGTGTGGTCACCCCATATCTGGGGCTTCAGGAGAGCTCTTCACATGTGTAACTCTGTGGGGTGCTGGGTTCTGCGTGACCTTGCTCAACACCCGACATTCACGACGAGTCAGATTGATCTGATGTCCTGAGGCTTTTCCTCCCTGTCAGTACAGAAGTGGTTTGGCTTTTGTGAAAGCCTCGAGCTTGTTTGGCAACGTTCAGAAGTCTTTTCCACAATGACGGTTTTCAGGTGGCTCAGACAAAGCATTGTGTGAAAGCTTAGAGGCCCTCAGTCTTTTTATGGGAACCTTTCACCCATGTGCACTGTGCTTTGTGTGGTTTGTGCTCTTGCTCGCGCTTCCATCCACATTTTAAGTGTTTCTGCGACCAGTGAAGTAGCCGTGATTTTCTTTTAAAGCAGCTTTTCTCCCTGTCTGCTCTCTCCACCTGAAATAGCTCACACAAATCATCATAGTCTAGCAGCATGACAGCAGTTCTTCCCAAGTGAGGCTCCAGCATGCTCTTTCTATACCTTTTATTTCTGCACAGTCATGTCAGAGCTCAATGGCAGAGGCATGGTCCAGAGGTCTCTGTGCCCCATGGTACCCAGGGCAAGGTTCAGCCTTGATGAATTGGTCCTTCTCTTGGGTCAGTGTTTTCTCTTTCTGTCTGCAGGTGATGTGGTGAGGTACAGATGCCTTCCTGGCTTTACCTTGATTGGAAACGAAATCCTGACGTGCAAACTAGGCACCCATCTCCAGTTTGAAGGACCTCCACCCACGTGTGAAGGTAAAGCCAGGGGTGCCCAGTGTGGCACCCAAAGCTTCCCTACCTTGAGACTGCTGCAAAATGGGCTATGGGAGGGAGCAAGCTGGATGGCAGCTAGAGGAGGTTTCCCTGTGCAAATCGCATCTTTGAGGTTAATTCTCAGATCTCCAGGGTCCCAGTAGTGCAAAACCACCCATCAGGGGCTTGCAAGGAGGGTAGTGAGACACCTCTGTGAGCTTGTACCTCCTTTAAAGGACTGAGGTCTAACGCACCATGTGTCTGACTGCCTTCACCAAGTCATTATAAGTCCCCCAAATGTCCTTACCCTGCGAGGTGGGGAGGAATTCTGTGCTGAGAGTTTGCCAGTGATCCATGAAGAGGCAAAGGAAGAGGAGGCTGGAGCAGAGTGAGCTCCTCCAGCCTGCGACAACAGCTTCTCTCTTAGTGCCACAGAGTGTGCTACATGGGAGAGAAATGAAAGCCCTGAGCACACTGCATTGTGGACCTTGCTGCTGCTCAGGAGGGATCTCAGAGATGTTTCGATGCTACCATGTTACCTTATTTATCCTCTGGACTCCTGCTGGTACTTTTGTTCACTCCAGCCGTGATTATTTCATCTCCTTCATTCCCTTCTATCCGAACATTTTTACCATATAATGGGATATTTTTCTATTGCTTTATTCTGTCTAAAATAGCATGAACTGAAGGATAGAAAGGGAGGTCATTCAGTTGTTTACTGATGGTTGTTAGCCTGGAGGTAAAGGGACTGCTTAAATTACATCTGGCCACCAATTTATGGAGGTCAAAAAATCACTGATGGGATTAAGGATTTGGAAAGAATACAGTGGTCTTTCTGGGTAGTTCTGGCTCTTTTCTGTTAATCCAAGTATAGTGTTTGCGCTGGACTTAAGTGACAATTGTGGATAAACAAAGATCCCTTTCTTTTTATGCCTTTGCTTGCTTTGTGCGTTCGCCTCCTCTTCTGGGGTGGTTTTGCTCTTCTTTGTATGTAGTGTCGTCAGCTGGATTGAATGTTTCTGGAAGCTCAGTGGGTGTAGTGATTAGAGAAAGGAACTGAAGTTCTTATGTCCTGGTTAACAAGTCCATGGGTGACCCGGGTTAAGCCTTTAGTTCTACACCTTGTTCTAAGCCAGGTAATAAAGGTTGCAGGGATTCCCAGGGAGTGTTTTGCAACTTGAGAACAGTCTTTGTGGTTGCAATGTTATTCATTTTGTGAGAGACGTGGAATGATGCAGGCAGCAGTTGAAACTGTGTATTTGCATTTTTCCTTTCAGCCCCTGCCTTTAAATGGGGCTGTTGCTCGGTTCTGTGGGACCACAGCATGCTTTTTGCGGAGAGTACAATCAGGGTCTGGGGATCCTCTGCGAAGGTGAAGGTGTGCAGTGGGTGCACGCAGGTGGGAGTTGAGCTGAATCTTGACCTAACTCAAGACAGACCTTCATGGCCGCAGCATCTTGTGTTCCCTTCCTTCCTCTGCAAACCAGGAAAGGGAATTTTCTGCTGTCTTCCCTGCAGTGCAGTGCCCGATGAATGAGGTCCTGACAGACTCCACCGGCGTGATCCTGAGCCAGAGCTTCCTGGGAAGTTACCCTCACTTTCAGACTTGCTCTTGGGTGGTGAAGGTAGAGCCTGGGTATAACATCTCCCTCACCATTGAGTACTTCCTGAGCGAGAAGCAGTACGATGAGTTTGAAATCTTTGATGGTAAGAGATTCACCAGTTTGATTTGACTGAGGGGGGAGGAAGGAAATGGGTGAGTTTTCTTAGCTGCTAATCTCTGTTCCCAGAACACTCTGTGAAGAGCTTTTCGCCACTCCACCTGTAACCTTATGCTGGACTTAAAGAAAGCTCCTCATAAGACTCATTGATTCTCTGGATAAGGAAGGATCAATGATTAGATTTTTGGAAGGATCTGAAGCATTTTTGGACACAGCGAGCTCCTGGGAGGAATTGTAGCTGAGGCTGCTGGGGAGGGGCGAGTTGAGAAGGTGGAAGTCATCCCTGGAGCCGTGCAGACCAGGTTTTCAGGGCCCATGAACCGAGAGGGGATCTCGCAGTGTTCACAGTGCAGCAGCTTTGTAACCAGATGCAGAATGCAAGTGCTGTGCTGATGCTCCTGTAGCTGCCTGTCGGGACATGACTTGTTCCCTGCTTCCTTGCAGGTCCCTCTGGCCAGAGCCCACTGCTCCTGTCACTGAGTGGGAACTACTCAGCCCCTCTGACCGTCACCAGCACTGGGAACAGAGTCTATCTCCGCTGGTCCTCTGATCATGCCTACAGCAGAAAAGGCTTCAAAATCCGCTACTCTGGTAAGCACGTGGAAGAGAATGGATGTCTCTGCCAGGAACATGGCCATTCTGCAGCCAAGGATCACCATAAAGTGGCTGCAGAGGGGTATAAGCCGTCTGTGTGGGGAGAAGCTGCCAGTGCATGGGAAGGCTCCTGAACCTGGGCTCCTTCTGAGCTGGTGGGGCTGGGGAAGGGCGGTTTGCTTCCAGGAGAATCCTTGAGGCTTTGGCTTTTTCTCCACCGCTCTAAAGAATCAGAACCAGAACATCCAACCATAGGCAATGTGGCTCTGGAGGGGTGAAACCCATCCTGGGTAATTCCCCAGAAAGATTGCTGTGTTGCTGAATTACTGTGTCCTCGCAATGAGCCCATTTTGAGATGTTTGGAGGTGAACATCGCAAAACCTAAGAACTTGTGTCAGGAGCTGCTGGTGCATGAGGCTGATGGTGTTACAGCATTTGCAGTTTAAAACACATTGTGAATGCTCAGGCATTCATAGGAGCAGGGCTGGGGAGTCCTGGTTGCTCATTCAGCACCAACCTGCTGCTGGGTACTGAATATTTGCTGAGAATTCCTTAAAATGAATTACTGTAGCCTGAAACTTAGCAAATCTTAATTAATGGAAGTTATAAAACTGGGTTGAAAACTTGCCAGGATGTCATAAATAAATAATGACTTTACTCAGTAAATGAATTAAGTAATATTTAATTATCAGAAATTAGTCTTTATTTCTAGAGCTGAGTGGAACTTGGAGCGTAGCCCTGCACTCCTTCCCCTTTGGCTTTGTGTTTCTCCATCACACATTCTCTGTTTCCTCTGCAGCCTCAGGGTATGGTAAGCAGGCTGTAATTCCTGAGAACAGGAAGGGAATTTCACTTGCTGCTGCCCATGCAGTGATGGATTTCTTTCCTTCTGCCCTCCCCTGCAGCCCCATACTGCAGCCTCCCACGGGCACCGGCGCATGGGTTGGTTCTGAGCCAGACAGGGCTGCAGCCCGGCAGCACGCTCCGCTTCGGCTGCGACACCGGCTACCGGCTCGTTGGCCACAGCACCACCACCTGCTCCCAGCACCCTCAGGGCTACTTCCAGTGGAACAAAGCGATCCCCCTGTGCCAAGGTGAGAGCAGGGAAATGTCCTTGGGGGGGTGGGAGTTGTAGGAGGACTGAGGGAAACGCACTGGAAGTTAAAACCTGTTGTAATTCCACCAATTCGCTGTTGAGAACAGGCTCGGAGCCTCAGGTAGGCATGAGGGATGCTCCTCATATCCAAGTCCTTGGGAATAGACAAGCAAGGAGGGAAGGGAGTAACTATTTTGGGAGCCTTCAGGATGGGGGAGAAAAAAGCATCTGTATAAAGGCTACTGCTGTAGATGTGTTGGATCGCTCAGTAAAGACACAGCCAAGCCTCAGTTAAGGATGGGAGAAACTATTGCTTGGAGGAGCCTGGAAAGGTTGGCAGGAGCAGGGGTCCTGCTGGGTTTTAGTGACTGGAATTTCATCTGGTGTTTCTGGAAGTGCCCTCTTAGGTCTGTTTGTGTCAATAGGGGATGAGAAGTTTCTTGGGATTCAGATGGTGCCTAGTTTCGTTGGCTTCATCTTAGATGAAGGCACATGCCTGTTCTTTCCACATGTCCTCCTAATTAACTGTAATCTTTATGACATATCAGATGTAGCACAGCACTCCTTCCAGGCGTGGGAGTGGGGGAGGACAGGGCACCATGCTCCAGGGGGCTTTGCTTCCACGCTGGTTTTCCCCCTCACTGTGCTCACTTTCTGATTGCCCCTTCTCAATCCGCCGGTCATCCCTCTTCTTTTGTGTTGATAAAATGCCCCATCTTTTTTCTGCTGAAGCTATTCAGTGTCTTTGAACATTCGTCCATGTTCCAAGGAGATCGAATGCCACGGATTAATATTGCATTGACTTCCCTGGAAACTAGCCAGGGAGCAGAGACAGCATAGGCAGAATCTCATCGCAGTGTCTGTATTGTTGTCCAGTCCAAGCTGTAAGGAAAAGCAGGATTATTTAGTTTGGGAGGCACCAAAAAGCCTCGAAAAACTCCTTTCTGTGCTCCTGAATCACTTCGTCTCTTTGGAAGTTGCACAGGGGTGGAAGCGGTCCTGCCTCTAATGGGTGGGTTTGTGCTGTGGGTGCTTATATCCATTTGGAGCCCTCTCAAGGCTGTGGTTATTTAGAGGTGAGAGGAAAGCAGTAAACCAAGGACCAGCCCCATTGGCAAGGGGAAACTGGGAAGCTGGGCACAAACTCCAGTAGTGATTCAGTGATAACACGGATGGGGACAAACAGCGAGCGCTGGAATGAGCAGATGAAGCACGCAGCAAGACCTGCGGGAGCAAGGGCTGTCATGACAGCTGTGCCTTCTGAATCCTTAGCCCGGTGTAGGGAATTTCTCTGATGTAGTGCTTCTTTTTAAGGAAAATCCTAGAATCAGGAATAGGTGCGAGTGCTGCTCTGTCTTTACTGTCCTGGTGTGCTGGAATGCCACCTGAGCCCTGTGTTCAGCTCCAAAATCAATATTCACTTCCAAGAGGTATAATGGTATGTGAGGAATGGCTTTTAAACACAGAGGCGGGGAGGAGGTAAGAGAGAGGATGTGTGGGGAGGTTGGGAGGGGATGTGCTTGGATGTGGTATCACCAGACAGAATGATTCAAAGCAGAAATGAGCCCATGAGCACGGGTTCCTGAGGCACCAGGGAGGGAGCTGGAGCCAGACCATCTGTGGCTTGTCCCTGCCTGGCCTGGACATGCTGAGCACCGCAGGCCTTTCCTGTGGGATGGAGAGGTGCGGGAGGAGGCTTTCCCATGGGGTCTGCATGAGAAGCATTAAACCCACCCAGGCTGTTCTGGTCCAGCTGAACCTGTGACATGTCAGGAGCTCAATGGGCACAATCTGTGGTGCTACTCCATAGCAGTTGCCAACACAGGAAGAATTTGGGGGCCAGTTCACATTAGTTTCCCCTTTGGAGCAGTGTGCGTGTCCTCACTGACCACACAGAGCAGCTTGGTCAGGGTCTTGGTGCTGATGTCCCTGTGGAAGAGCGGATTTGTCTCCAGCGAGGAGAGGTTGATGGGTCACGTTAGATCCTGAGGTTGAACAGGCTCCTTTGGGAAAGTCACCTCCTCCTCTGCATCTGTGTATTTGCATCAGGAATCTTAACCCTGGCCCGTGGTTATCAAGTGCCTCGAGGTGGGTTCAGGAGGTGGGCGAGTGGCAGCGAGTTGGAGCTGTTGGGGGATTCACGGCAGAGCAGCTCCCCCCCGGCCTCCAGCAGCCGGTAGCCAGGGCTGGCTCTGCTCGTGCATCCAGTGATGCATGGAATCCAGCATCCTTTTTGTTCCCCCACGCTGCTCTCAAAGCCAACTGGCAACCTTTGGTCTTGGGCTGTACTCAATTTCTTATCCTTTCTGGTGGCCAGGGCCGCATGGCAGAGGTTTGGGAACTCACTCAACTGCATAAGTTGCTCATAGAGTCAGGAGGGGACCTGGGATGCCTGCAAACACATGGTCTCGTTAAGTGGCATTTCCCATCTCTCCTTTCTGCCAGAACAGAATCCTCTTCCCCATCCCCATCCCCTCTGAATAATCTTTACTACGTGCTCCGTCCTAGCTGACATTTATGGGAGCAGCAGAGAATATTCTGCAGGGAGCAATCTTGCGTTGGCACAATGAGGGAGAACACAAGATGATCTAATACGCCTTTTCTGTCTCTGCCGCCTATTTTTAAGCTGCTTTGTTTTTGGAATCCCAGCTGCAGATTTGCTTGCATAGCCGCTGTTCCTTTTCCTACCACATCACCTTCCTGCAGAGAGTGTTTTGTACCATTAAGTGTTCCTTCTCCTTTTTCTCTGTACCACACTCTCTGTGGGTCTCTCCAAGCCAAACGCTGGTTCACTTTCCGCTGGAACAACTCTGATCCTGGTGGATGGCAGTGCCTGCAGTTGGAGCCTCAGAAATGCTCTTTGGAGCAGATGCCAAGTTTATTGCCACCCCAAAAGTCAAATTGCTCTGCTTTGTGCAGGGCTCTGTAAGTTCTGATTTACTAATACCACATTCTGCTCAAGGATGTCTGATCTGCAGGGAAGGAAGGATCCTGCCACGGGTGCAGGGTGGCAGAGGTCCCAGCACCCGTGGCTCTTCCTTGTCCAGTCTTCATGTTGTAGCCTTCATCTGCAGGTGAAGAGGGTTACATTTTACTTCTTATTTCTCGTGGCTTAATAATACTTTCAGTGCCTGCCCCAGAAGTGCTGTATTGCTGCTGCCTCTTGTATGAGGACAAGGCTTATGCAACGGGAAGACCCAGAATGGTCAAGCAGAGGACTGGAGAGGCAGGAGGAGGGAGCTGGCTGCAAGGCAGGGCTCGGCGGCAGGGAATCATCCTCCCCTGTGCAGAGAAACGAAGGCAAGCGGCAGCCCAGCCTCGGTGGCCCGGAGCACCACTGGCCCTGGTCTCTGCACTCCGGTGTTCCCAGCTTTCAGCCTCTGTGCCTCAGTGCCTGTGGCGAAGCATCAGGCTGCAGCAGGGGACTGGACAGAGAAAGGGGAAGGCTTTGTGGGGCAGTGCATGGGAAGGGAGCAGCTTTCCCTCCCGCCTTTTTGGTTGGATGCAACATCAGAAAGTCATCAGAGCACGGCTGGGTGGAAGTGACAGGGTAGGACTCCCCAGGCCCCCTCTTCCTGTGCCTCTGAATGAAATTGGTATTCAGCGTGGCTGCTTGTCTAGACACCCAGCCTTGTAGAGAGATTTGCCAAGCTCCTTAGCTCAATGAAGTGACATACATGTGATTATCATTTCAACCAGGGATGTGCCTGGTTGTGCTAATACGAGCCTGCTGAATTACTCACACCTATTAGCAACACCAGCATCTGCAAGGTGCTGTGTAATTGTGCTCCAGTTTGGGGCTCTGGCTGACTCATGGAGCAGGAGTGGGATGAAAGCATCTTGGACCTTGAGCGGTAGAAAGCTCTGGAGGTTGTGCTGATGCTGCTCACAGTAAGTTTGGTCTCTCCTTTTCAGCACTCAGGGGGATCCATGTCACCAGAAGGACACTTTTCTAAGCTTGCAGGTTTTCTAGCCCTCATTTGTGTGGCGAGGGAATAACAGGAAGGTGAACGTGTGTTCAGGTGGCAGCGTGTGGCTCAGGAGACATAGGCTCAGCCTCCGGCTCACGCAGAAGTGGAGTGGGGGCAGTGTGGGCTGCTCCAGGAAGGAGTGGATTTCCTTCAGAGCACTTTTAAAATGCAGACAGCTGTTTGGGTTAGGTGCTGGCCTCCAAATCGGTGCTTTGCTCATCTCAGTGCCCCACAGAGGCTGTTGGCAGCCCCCAGGCTGGCAGTCTCACAGTGGCAGCTTCGCAGGTCCAGGCTGCTCCTTTCCCTTTGCCACCCTGTGCCTCTCCAGCCCAAGACGTGAGCCTTGGAGAGGGATGGGAGCCTGCGTGGTGCTTACGGAGGCAGCTCTGGGTTTGATTTCTCAGCTCTCCTGAATGCTGACAGAGAAAACCAGATTTGAGTGACAGACCCTCAGCGCCGGCGTTCCCAGAGGTGAAGGGTAAAAGGACGTGCCACATCTCGCGGAGCTCTTGCAGCACAGATGGGTGTGCTCCTGAGTGTCGGCTGTTGCTCATCTTTCTGTGCCCTGCCTGTCCCTGCCTGTGACCTGTTCTGCCCAGTTTGACCCTGTCCTGGCTGCAGAACTGAGGCTTTCAGCGGATGCAGAGCATCTTCTCCGAAGTGCTGCCATCTTGAGCAGGCGTTTGGCATCGTGCCTGGTCATCAATTGGTTCCCCTGAATTCCCCCCTTACCTTCTCAGCCCAAGGCTAAATTTAGCTTTCCTTCTGCCACAGCGTAATTACACAATTTGCTGCCTTATGTAATCCTAAAGTGCTGCTGGAAAGGGGTTTTGGGTTGTTGCTGCAGAGGGATGTAAATACAAAATGTTATTGCTGTCTAATCCTTTATCTCAGTGTGAAAACTTCTGGATGCTGTGTTGATGCATTTTGTGTTACAGATATTACAGAAAGGATGAGCCAGGGTCTCTTCCAGTACAAACTGGTACTCAGCATTGGCTTTGCTGTTACTGCACTGACAGGAGTTGAAAATCTGATCCTCTGTGGAAGTGGGCTTTCACTGCAGTTTCTGGGGTTCCCCAGGGGCCTGGAGCTTTTGAAATCAGGAGAGTTTGGGATCTGCGCTTCCCCAAATCCATGGTAAAACTGGGAGCTGACCGATCTCTCAGCAGTGATGCTTAAACTCCTCTGCTCCTTCCCAGCTCTCTCCTGTGGCGTTCCCAGAGCCCCAAAGAACGGCGTCGTCTTTGGCAAGGAGTACACCGTGGGTACCAAAGCCGTGTACCACTGCAACCAGGGCTTCCAGCTGCAGCCTGGGCAGGAGCCCAGCGCCGAGTGCCTGCAGGAAGGGCAGTGGAGTAACAGCAACCAGCCCCCGCAGTGTGTAGGTGAGTGTGTGCAGGGCTCCCACAGGGAGCTTTGGAGAGCTCTTCATTAGTATCTTCCAGCTCTGGCCTGACACCTTTGCCTCACAGTTGCACCGGCTTTTCTGATGTCCCCTCTCATGGTGTCTTGGTTTCCCACCTGTAACAGAGATGCTAACGCTGCCCCCCTTGTTAAAAAGCCAGCACCCCTGCTGAAATGCCCTGTGGTCTCTGAAGTCGAACACCTATTTGACCTCCTTCTGTCTCATTTCTTTTCCCTGACTCACCACACCGGTTTTTAGCTGTCACCTGTCCCGATATCAACAGCATTGCAGTTGAGCATGGTCGGTGGCGGCTCACCTACGAGATCCAGTACCACTACAACGCCCAGCTAATGCTCATCTGTGACCCTGGGTACTACTACACGGGCCAGCGGGTCATCAAGTGCCAAGCCAACGGGAAGTGGAGCATAGGAGAGCCGATGCCAACCTGTAAAAGTAAGAACTGCGAAGCTCAGGGGCTGCACTGGGGCAGGCACCTTCGCATGGTGCCTTGCAGAGGATGGGGTTTCTCTTCACCATCCAGTGGTGTGCATGCTCTGCTTTTGGCTTGCAGACACACCCCACTCTTGGCAGCATCTGGGAGGGTGCCACTGGTAGCAGAGAGTTCGGATGCAGGCAGTTCTTAAACCAGAGTTGAGCTTGTTCAGCCTGGAGAAGAGAAAGCTCCTGGGAGACCTTAGATCAGCTTCCAGTGCCCAAAGGGGCTGACGAGAAACCTACAGGGGTTGGAACTGGATGAGCTTTGAGGTCCCTTCCAGCGCAAACCAGGCTGGGATTCAGTGATAAATGGTTCTGCAAGAGCTCCAGCACACCAGCTCTCCTGTTGCTGTTGGGTCCCAGCAGCTCACCTGGCGCTGCTGCCGGGTGCTCTGAAGTTTGCTTTTAAGAAAGGAAATGAAAACCTCTGCTTTAAAACCTGACCTCTTGCAGTTTTATGCAGATGTCAGGTTTGCAGGGTAGCAGTGTCAGCTGTGAATCAGACACGCTCTTGGCAAACAAGCGGCTCACTCAGTTCTTCTGACGTGACCACTGTGCTTTGGATCTCTTGTCGGAGGTGAGGTTTCTTCCTCTCTGAATGCCGAGAGAGGCAGAAAGGTTCTTCACAATGGCAGCTCTCCCTTCCCTCCTGCCTCCCTTTGTTTCTAGAGATGCAAGTGCCCACTTCAGTGACAGATGCAGTTTTACCCCTGCTAAGCTCTTCAGCCAGCTCCAGGAGCACGAGCCTGACCTCGTTGTGTTTCTTCAGCGTTATTGCCACCTAAATTCAACTGACAGGATCTTGGCAATGCGCTGGGGTCAGAAGCACCCAGTGTGAGCCTCTTGATTTCCTTCTGAGTGCAAAAGCTCTGGAGGGTTTGCAGGGCTTTAAGGTCGATAAAATAATGAGCTGGAGTTTGTGGCTGGGAGCTGCATTTGGAGGAGCTCTTTGGCAGGCTCCAGCTGCACCCCACAAGCCAGGGGTCAGCTGGGTGCCCTCTGTGGGTCTGGTCTGTCCCAGATCATGGTGTGACAGAAAGCTGGGTGTCCAGTGTTGGTGTTCCAGTTTCTGACTGGAGATCCTGCGCTATTCTGTGGCTCTGCTTCCTGCCTGTATCCAGCAGTGGGTTAGTAATAGAAATAGTCCTGTGTTAAAACCTCCCTGTGGGAAAGCCGTCTGGGTTTATTATCCACATAACTATTGGATAAGCTTTCCTCCCCCTTCTGACTTGGATAATAGTTGTGGTGGTGGCACTGAGTGCATTGCTCTGTAAGAACCACAGCTCCCTGCCCGTCCTCACTTCCTGTGCTTTGGGTCTCTTCCAGTTATCTCCTGTGGAGATCTGCCGACCCCACCGAATGGGAACAAGATTGGCACGCTGACCAGCTACGGAGCCACAGCCATCTTCTCTTGCAACACCGGCTACACGCTGGTGGGCTCCCGTGTGCGAGAGTGCATGGCCAACGGGCTCTGGAGTGGAGCAGAAGTGAGATGTCTGGGTACGTGTGGAGCGTCTGGGGTGGGCGGTGGGGAAGAGTCTTTGCTGTGTTTTGAGCGGGAATAGGGATTTTAGATACTGGTTTAGAAGCTGTAGAATCGTAGAATTAACCAGGTTGGAAAGACCCTTAAGATCATCAAGTCTAGCACTGCCAAGGCTGCCACTAAGCCGTGTCGCTAAGGGCATCATCTGCATGGTTTTGAACACTTGCAGGGACAGTGACTCCAGCACTGCCCTGGGCAGCCTCTTCCAATGCCTGAGCACCCTCTCAGTGAAGAAATTGTTCTCAGCGTCCAGTCTAACCCTCCCCTGGAAGGAAGCAGACTGATTCCTTACGTGCTCAGTAGATGTGAGGCATTCTGAGGCTGGAGAGCTTTAAGAGTGCTTTGCTGTTTGTACTGCTGCAGTGGTTTCATCTGTACGTGCAGACTGTGCCGTTCAGACTCAGGGTGGTGCGTGATGCCTTCAGGAGCGAGCTCTGGGTGACTCTCCTGTCTGCCTCCTGCAGCGGGGCACTGCGGTGTCCCCAGTCCCATCGTCAACGGGCAGATCAATGGGGAGAACTACAACTACCGTGGCAGCGTGGTCTATCAGTGCAACCCTGGCTTCCGCCTCATCGGCATGTCGGTGCGGATCTGCCAGCAGGACCACCGCTGGTCCGGGAAGACTCCTGTCTGTGTGCGTAAGTATGTTGTCACGTTCCTCTAGCCCTGGTGGCGGGCAGAGGACGGGAGCACGTGTAAAGATACTGTTGAGGGTTTGCAGAGCCAGGCTGGGCTCAGTTGCTTTGCATGCACACAGTGTGTGTGCTGCACGAGAGTCCCTGGGGCTCGCACGGGAGGGAGCGGAGGTGTGGAGTGGCAGTGCTGCAGTTTTGACTGCTTTACTGTTTTCCTCTGCTTTTTGAATTCCACTTTTCTTTACTGTTTTCCAACATAGAATGGTTTGAGTTGAAGGGAGCTTAAAACTCGTCAAGTTCCACCCCCTGCCACGGGCAGGGACACCTTCCATGGGAGCAGCTTGCTCCAAGCCATGTCCAACCTGGCCTTGAACGCTGCCAGGGATGGGGCAGCCACAGCTTCTCCAGGCAGCTGAGCCCAGTGGAGCGTTTGGTTTCTGAGGAGACCTCCCTTTATCAGGGTGAGGGGAGGTTAAAGGCAGATGTAGCCCCACCAAGCACTCCACAGCAGCACTGTTTTGGGACCCATGCTCTGTGCTGGAGGAATGTCCGTCTCTCCTCCTCTGATTGCAAGTCACCTTGTACAACCTGTTCATTATCCTTCCACTAAATAAGCTAATGAAGTAAGTCTCTGGAGCATTAAGGTGTAAATAGGTTTAAGCATCTCTCTGTCACTGGACAGTACAATCCGTGTATTTCATACCATGATTCTCCAGCTGTTTGCTTCCAGTCTCTCCTGTCTGGCTTTAAAGCTTTATGTGCTGAGGCACAATAATAACAGCCGGATGTGAAGTATGGAATGACCAATCAATGAATACACAGATTCCAGCCTAAAAATAACGCACGGACTTAACTCATCAAGCTTAGCATGGACTCCAGGACTTGGAGGATGTCTGTGATTCTGCATGAGCTTTTTAGGAAAGGAATTATTGGAAAGGTTGGCTCTGGGTCCATCGGGAGGTTTGAATTTACTCTCATGTCTGAGGATGCTCTGTTGAAAAAAAATCAATTCACTTTTTCCTGCCTATATACACAGTAGCCTTGGATCAAGAAATCATATTGATGGAGGCCCTCCTGCTGTCAGGCAGCTTGATGGAAATGCAGGATTTTCTAAACATCCATTTTCATGGCTCATCCTGTTTCTTTTGGGAGGGACCAAACCCATTAGAACAAAGGCAGTGAATGTTGCTCATCTGTATCTGTCTTCTGGCAGCTGAACCAGAACACATTCCTTTGCTTGGCTCTGCTTTGTGCTGGCTTCTGGCACAGGTACCTGAAGCCCACCAAGCTTTTGTGCAGAGATGTGTAAAGGTGTCTCATGTGCAGAAGTTGGCCTTGAAGTTACTGCGCTGCGTTAGGCCTTATGGATAACATAAATTTCATGTCATTAAAGCAGAGTGCTGTTGGGCTCTGAAATGAGATGCCTGGAGGCTTTATTGCTTCTGAAGCAGCTCAGGGCACTGTGTGTTAGCACATTATCATTTCCTATTGTCCTGCTATTTTCTCTTTAAGCCTGCTACAGTTGCTTCCTCTGTGTGAATGGGCCTTTTTGATCCATGCCAGCTGTGGGGAACCTTTTTTTCTAGGACAGAATCCATCACCTATTTCAAAACACGTATAACCATATTCAGAAGCACCTCGAGGAGTCTGACATCTGCTTCCTGCAGCACTGAAAGGCTAGAGTGCTTCATGTGCTTCAGACCTGTACCTGTCAGCAGCTTACATGAGGAATAAATTCCCATCCCTGTGGTACAGTCCAGCCCTGGCAGTCAGATGGGTTATGGATCTTTTGTGGGAATTGCAGCTTTCCCTCTAGCTCCTGGCTTTGGCAGCTGCACAGCTCAACTGCTGGACTTCCACTGATGGACCGTTACCCGGTTTCAGCGTGGCAGTGATCGATGTTGCTTTGTCCTCCCCTGTCAGAAGATGTCGCATTCCTTAAGCAGCCAAGAATCAATGTGTGGCATGTTCTGACTTTCCTTTTGTGCAGTGGAACTCACTGCAAAGGTCTCTGGGCTTCGCTCGTGGCAGGGGCTGCATCCTCCCTGCATCACCCATCTCTCCCCAGGTGCCAGCAGAGTAGCCCAGGCAAAACCACTTTGAATCTCCCTATTGCCCATGCTTACTGCTGCTCCAGCCTTTGCCTCTGCACCTTCCCTGAGTGATGGCAGAGCAGCTCAGACCAGTTCCCTTTCGCCCTCTGCCTTGTCACTGACCCACACCCACATCAACCACACAAACAAGAGCTACACAAACGCCTTATTTCAGGGATTTAGAAATAAATGGTTTTCCCCAAAGTTTTCCAAACTTAAAGCAGGAAGACTGAAGCTTTTTAGGCCATCTGCTAGAAACCTGATTTTTCTCTTATTTTTCCTCTCAGCCGTTCCTGCAGGTTTTACTTACACTGCAGTGAGCATACATCCAACTTACACTAGGGAGGGGGAAGAAGACATCAGGTTTCATCACTCTGTGTGATGCCCAGGGTAATGTAAGGCACTAGATTAATAGCAGTAGCTGGGATTTGCGAAGAGGAGCTCTAGGGATTTACAGTCTAAGTCAGTAGGATGCTGGCACTCAGCTGCTTAGAGTGGTTCAGGGAATTTCTTATGCCAGTAAAATGAACAAAGGTACCGTGGTCTCAGCTTGATTCAGTATTCCAGCAGAGCTGGCCACAAATCTTTGGTTGGTGTGAGTTTCAGGGTTGATGGGGGGGTGGGGGGTGGTCTCCTTTCATGGGATTTATTTCCAATAGATAATCCAGACAGAAAACGTAATAGCTCTGATTTTTAATTGTAGCCATCACTTGTGGCCACCCTGGGAACCCTGCCAATGGCTTGACCCAAGGGAACCAGTTCAACCTGAATGATGTGGCCAAGTTTGTGTGCAACACTGGGTACCACCTGGAAGGAGCATCTCAGTCCCAGTGCTTGGCCAATGGACAGTGGAGCAGCAGCCTGCCCGCCTGTCGTGGTGAGTGTCTGCCTCTGCCCTGGCCAGGGCACAGTGCACTCTCATGGTTACTTTGGGTTTCCAAAGTCCTGCTTGGCACTGTTGTAAATTCATGTAAAGCGAATGTTGTGGTTCCTCAGGGATGTGCAAATGATGTTTGAGCTCTGTGGCCTGTGTAAATCTTATGCAACAAGCATGATTAACCCATGGGCTTCGCTTAAAGCTGTTACCGGACCGTGCCCAGCCCTGTGCAGAATCCTAGACCTGTTTGTGTTGGAAGGGACCTTAAAGCTCATCCAGTCCCAACTCTCTGCCACAGGCAGGGACACCTTCCACTCAAGCAGCTTGCTCCAAGCCCTGTGACCAACCTGGCCTTGAGCACTGCCAGGGATGGGGTAGCCACAGCTTCTCTGGGCAATGTGTAGGATGCCTCACCACCTTCAGAGTAAAGGATTTCATCCTCCAAGTGAGTGTTGTAAATGGGGAGGACACAAGACTATCAGGCCAGACCCTTAGCAGAGGTCGCAGTGGTAACCAGTTCACTCAAAGCAAACACCATGCTCTTTGTGCGGAGCCCTTTCTCCTTCTGGGCTGCCCTACTGCTTCCACTGGTGTTAGCGCTGCAGTTCACTTGCCAGATTCCCTCCCCGCTCTCCCTTTCTGCTCACTCCAATCCGGTATCTCTCGATACTGTTGCTGTGCAGTCAAGAAAACAGTTATTCCTAACTTGCAAGTCCCAGTTCGGGGCCAGAGAGCAGGGCTCTGCTACTGAGCGGCCCCTTCACTTGTGGAATGGTCTTTGCAGCTTTCCCCCTTTTCCTGCTCATTTTTGGAGAATTCTTTGTGCTTTGTTACACCCTTTGTTTTGTATTATTTTTTCTGTTGTTTGTTTGCAGTCATAAACTGTACTGACCCCGGGCACCTGGAAAACAGCATCCGGCAAGTGCAGCCGAGTGGTCCGCACAGATTCAGCTTTGGAACAACTGTCTCATATCAGTGCAGCCATGGATATTACTTGTTGGGTACTCATGTCCTTACCTGTCAGGGGGATGGCACTTGGGACCGTGCCCTCCCGCAGTGTCTTTGTAAGTTCTTCAGAATAATTCCCATCCACCCCAGCTTTTCATCCCATGTAGTTCCCTGTTGCTTAGCTGGACGGTTATGTGGAAAGCCTGGATCCAGAGCCCTTTGTAATCCATAGGAATGCTTCTGCCAGCGTGAGTGGCCTGTGGATACTGCCCGCATAAGGGAAAATTGTGGTCTGAGGGAAGAAACGCTGTGAGAGATGGTTTCCCTCACTCCCAAAGAGTTTCACTGTTCTGTTCAGCTCCAGTGACAGTATTGGGGGGGGGGCAGAGAGGGGCAGCAGAACTTCTGCAGCGCTTCTTCATGGGGAGCTGCATGCTATTACCCTGAGGACCGGGCATGACTGAGTTCCCATACACCCACCCATCCCCATGGCTCTTGGGGGGGGAAATGACAGTGTGACAGTGAAATAAATGCGGCTTTATTCTGCTGCAAAGCAGATACTGAAGAGGATTTGCTTCCTGGCCCTTGCTCTACATTTTTCCCCCTTTCTTACAGCATCCTGGCCCCTTCTGCCGTTGGGGTTTGCAGAGAACTGGGAGGTTCTGGGTGATGGTTTGGCTTCAGGGGTAGTTCCAGTAGGATAGAAAGGCACAAAATACTTGTGGTGGTAGTACCTGGCCCATGCATTGTATGAAGGGTGTCAGTGTTGATGTTCCAGTCTTACACTGGGGGAAAGTGAGGTCCAAAGTGTATTTAGAGTTGAGGTGGGACTGCCCAGTGCTGCAGTGGCAGAGCAACCGCCAGCACAGCTCTTGTGTCCTGGAGACCAAAGCAGCTCTGAGCTCCCTATGTGGCATAACAGATCACTACAGCCATCAGAAATGGGGCTCCTTAAGTTCAAAGCAGCGTAGCTGTTCCAAAGCCATGACTGTTTCTGTTTTCTCTTGTGTTATCCTTCGACACCAGTCGTGCACAGTAGCTCTTGGCACATTTTCCTTTCCTTTTGCTAGCAGCATGCCACCTTCTCACATCCGCAGCACCCTGCACAGGCCATGGGGAATTGACAAGTGATAACAGTGTGTTACCGCAGCTGCAGGGCTCCTGGGGGCAGTTACCCTCTAAAACCTGGGAGCCTGAGGGCTCAGGCTCCCTTAGTCCACAGCTTTCCAGCTAAGTAAAAGGGCTCTCCTTCCTTAAAATGCTGAGCACCCACTGACTTGGAGGATTTGTGGGCATTCTCAAAGCTTTGGAAGCTCAGGTCAGTTTTACAGCTGGTGATGGGGATTCATGGGCTTAATAGTTTGGGGGAAAGAAGATTTTTGCATGTCTGCTTTCTGTGTTGAACAGAAGATGTGCTCTATGCTGAATCCTATATTCCCTTGCAGTGGGTAGAGCTGGGCACCTAAAACTACTGGGCAGTCCCTAAGGCAGAAATTAAGAAGGCTGGTGCCAGACAAGCTGAGGTTGCAGACACTGGCTCATGCCTGTTGCTGAGGAGGGAGTAAACCAGAGCTGAGCCCTCTGAGGAGGGAGAGCGAGCCCAGTAAGGGCAGGGAAGCAGGGCTGAGTGCATCGGGAGGAACAGTGTTCCCTCTGTGTACATAAATCCTTTAAAAACCCTCAAATCACTGCAGGTTTAAGCTTAGCTGACTCTGCTGGAGTATCTGTTATTAAATTGTTAGTTACAGTGTGAGTTTAAGTGTTAGCTATCAAGCCCATTTCCTTGCAAAGCGCCCTTGGTTTTAGTCACAGCTCTGCACCAGGATATTTCAACACCCCCGTGCCCAAACATAGGCATGCTCTCCTTTTTATTGAAGCATACATCATGTTTTCTACCTAATGCCAGCACTGGTATTTTTAGATTGTAGCAGAGGGAGAGAAGATATCCATTACCGATGCTTTCCTTCAGAAAGCAAGTGGTGCATGGTCTTACACTGAGCATCCTCATCCTAACCTGTCTCACAGCCCCTAGAACTGTCAGTGTATTTGTCAACAGCCACTCCATGTCTCCACTCTGATCACTGAGCTAAAGTAAACCTATTAATTATTGTTAGTGGTGGTATTTTACGAGCAGTGGTCGAGTGAGCAGTGCTCAGAATCTGCCAAGGTAATTTGCTCAGGTGTGACACGGCGTCGATTGCAGCTCTGTGCTGCAGGGCCTGGTGCTACCCGGGGTGGGAGGGGTGTGCATGGTAATACTCGTGTTTAAGAAGGAGCCTGTCAGTGTCAAGACTGGGCATCTGTGCACAGACCCTTGTCAGCTCGGACAGGATGAGCTCATGTCTGCAGAAGGGCTCTGAGGCAGACAAGTGGGTTTAAGCTGCCAAGACCCATGCAGCGCCCTCAAACGTGCGGTACCATGCTGCATCACAAGCAGTTCCTGGTGGTTGAAGCTGTTGCCTCTGTCTCTTCCAGTGGTCTCCTGTGGCCACCCAGGCTCCCCACCCCACGCTCAGATCTCGGGTGACAAGTACACCGTGGGCTCGGTGGTGCGGTACAGCTGCCTCGGGAAGCGGACCCTGGTCGGCAACTCCACTCGCATGTGCCAGCTGGATGGGCGCTGGAGCGGGTCCCTGCCGCACTGCTCAGGTGAGGTGGGCTTTGGGAAGCAGGGGATGGGGCATTCCTACCCTCCACTGCCCTGTTTTGTCCTGGCAGGGCAGCCTGATGTGCTTTGCTGAGCTGGAGAAATACCACAGGCTACAGAGGGAGATTGTGGAAGAGGCTGAAAATCCTCATGTCTCCGCTCCTGCAAGCTGGGTGATAAGCACTGGTGGAGAGTAAACCACTCAGCTTGCGAGATGAGAAATAAATCACTGCAGCAAATGTTTGTGGTGGGAGATGTACTGCAGCCTGCTGCTTTACAGCTTTCCCCATGCAGAGGCTGTAAAGGATGAATGTTTCTAACACAGAAGTTTGGTTCTTGCATCCTGTCTGCAGCATCTGACCACCTTTCTCATGCATTCCAATAAAAGCCAAACCTTCCTGAAGTCAGGGTGCTGGGATTTCCACTGATGGCCTCCACAAGAAGGAGGGGCGCTGAATGGCAGGATGCTGTGCTGAGTCCTCCTCGTGCCATCCCATCGCTTGTTCCTTGGAGAGCACAGGGGCAGATGAAAGAGCTTTGCTCCAGCAAAGCATTTGGGACAAGTGTTAATTTTTAATTATGCCACTTAGATTTAGCAGCTCCACTTGACCAAGTTTAACCTCTGCTTTGGAAGGGAGAAGGAAATCAAGCAGTCATCCTCACATTTGGAAGCTGTGTCTGCAGGCTTCTTGCTCTGTAGCTGCTCAGAAGGGTTTTCTGCTCTAATTCGTGCTTTTCCCCGTGTGGTTTTCGCTGTCTCTCCTGTCATCTTTGGGGTGGATTTTTGGAAACATGCAGTGTTACTCTGACTACTTCCTACTGACATGTGTTGCGTGGGATTTTTCTGAATGACTTCATGGAGGCAGCTATAGACCAAGGCTGATGGCGTTTGACAGCCCCTCTCTGACTTGGGGCCAGGTGAATGCTCAGAGCCCCTGTTTCCACCCAAGGGCTTGGGAGAAGGCTCCTCTTTCACACCAAAGGCAGGCAGTACAGTTACAAGAGCAGTGAAGAGGCAGAATACGGCTCTGCTCATCTGCCACAGGTTCTCCATTGTCTGCACAAGATCCTATGGTGTGACAGCAGCTTTTGCAAGATGAAATGTAAGACTTTGCTATAAGTCATTGTATGAAAGAAAATGCTGAACTTAGAGCGTTCTCCCCCTTCTCTTTACAAACAAGATGATGGATACACTCATTGTGTTCTGTATAACACTGCAAAGGCTGTACCTGCAGCAAGGCACAGAAGGTCCAGGAACCAGGAACTTGACTGCCAGCTGCGGGAGTGAAATAGCCCTTCCTGGCTTGGGGGTGGATGTGTTTACACAGATCATTAGCAAGGAAAGCCAGGAACAGGGCTACACGGTGTGAGCCAGTGTCAGCCCGCTGGGAGGTGGGCATTTCTCCAGCCTGCTCCAGAGAGCCCCTGCAGCGGCTGCCTCCCTCCTGTCCCCTCGCTCCCCGCCAGCAGCTCCGAGTGTGCACAACTTGTACAAGCGGATGTTTCTCAGCTGGAGCCCTTCTGCCTCTGTGTGCAAACCAACAGCTTCTTGTTCTGCAGATACAATAGGGCGTGCTGAGGTGGCTGGGAACATGTCGTAATTCCTGCTTGGAGGGAAACCATCCCCATGACTGATGCTGGCAGCGGAGCAGCTGCTGCAGAAAGCTGGTGAGGGCTCCATCTCGAGATGCAGGAGTTATTATGGCCATGTTTTCCAAGCAGCATAAACCAGTGGGCTCCTGGAGTTAGGGACTGTTTCATCTGGAACTTCCCCCCTCTGTTGAGAGCCAGGCAGAGATAAATCCAGTCAGTCACAATCCAGACCTCTGTGCTGGCCCCCTCAGCACATGCAGTTGAGAGGGAAGAAGGGACAAGCCCTTGACTTGCTTCTCTCTGCTGATACTGTGCTCTCTTCTTCACAGGAAGCAGCCAGGGCTTGTGTGGTGACCCAGGGATCCCCTCTCATGGCATTGGACTGGGAGATGCCTTTGACGTGGGCAGCGTGGTCCGGTTCAGCTGTGAGCCCGGCTACATGCTCCGGGGGTCATCCGAGAGGACCTGCCAAGCCAACAGCTCCTGGAGCGGCACACAGCCGGAATGCGAAGGTACGCTCCCAACTGCCCATCCTCTTCCTGCATCACTGCTCGTCCCCGGACTTACTGCAGAATTCTGGCCCCTAAAGTGAGGTTAATTGCCAGGGACAGTCTGGTGTGGTGAGAATATACTGTTGTTCGTCGTGTCCTGCAACTACTGCATGTATGTGGAGGAGCCTCAAAGTTCCAAACACGTGCAGCTCACATCTCACGAGAGGGTTTTTCAGTCTAGAGGATGTGTCGCCTTTTTGCACGGGTTTCAGATCATTCAGGTTTGTGTCAACATCAGGACTGAGGTGGAGAGCAGGAAGAGCTGTTGGGATCTGGTCCTCACATCCAATCATCCCCAAGTCCAGGGGCTTGCTGCAGGAATCACATCTCTTGGTCTATATCATGTATCGAGGTTGATGCCCCAGTTTGGCCTAAAACCTATGGGTATCACACACTTATTCAGTGTCACTTTGTTGAGGAAATTCAGCAGAACGAGGAATGCCAATAGCTTCGAATCTCTGATAGAGCTGGAACTGGCACATGCAGGAGTCATTGGCACTAAGCAGAAATGCAAAATGCAGATTATAATCCAGTAGGCGTATTTTAGTATTTGAAAGCCCCAAACCCCTTATTTTTCCATTTGAAGGACTCAAGTAAGACCCTACAATCCAATCTAATAATCCCCCAGCTGGATTCTCTGAGCTCTGCTGCACACTGCTACTGTTACAGAAAAGCATTTAAAAACAAACTGGGGAAAGAACAGGAGCTGCAATGAAGCAGGATGCCCAGGGCACGGGGACCTGGGCAAGTGCTTCTCTCCAGCTGGTTCAAAAGCTAAAAGCTCCGAGTTTATAAACCAATTGGAAATACATTCCAAATTGATGGTGCTCTTGATTGAAAAGACACTAAATGGTGTTATTAATACACTCAGGTCTTGGGTTTTCTCCTTTCTCTTGTTCTTTCAGTGGAAAGGCTCTGTTCATTGATCTCAGGGGAAATAACCCATCAGGTTTCCAGAGGCACCAAAGTACAGATCCCTGGAAGATTTTTTTCATTCTTTATGCATAATAATAACATCATACCTATAATGTGGCCGTTTAATTTTAAGTGCTGACTGGCCAATATAGAGAAGTAATTCACAGTGATAAACCATGTGCTGGGCTTCTCATTTGTATTCACAACGAGTCTCAAGCACTATAAGGTGATGTTCTGCTGCACTTGGTTGTATTCAGCACTCTGCAGCAGCTATTTGGAGGAGAGCGAGAGGAAAGATTAATTTTGGGTTTGAATTCAGGGCAGTTGAAGATGAAGCTGAAGTGCGCAGGCAGGTGCTTGGAAGGAATGGTATGGAAAAGCTCCAGCACAGCCCCAGAGCCACTCAGCACCTCTGTGGTGCATTACGTCTGTGACTCAGCCACTTGTTTGCTGCTCTTGTTTGAGGCAAATCAAGCCTGATGGGGCTTCACAGGTCGCTGGTGCTCGCCTGCCCAGGAGATTCAGTGCAAATGGCTCTGCAGATCAGCCGCTGGATGAGCACAGAGGGGCTCAGCTCTCAGCCCCAGCACAGACCCACTGCTGAGGAGCACGGGCAGACAGAGGACATGGTGCAAATCCCACAGCATAAGCAGAGGGGCAGGAGAGAGGAGCTGCTCTCCCCATTGCAGGGCGAGAGAGCACGCTGCTCTGCTAGCTTCAACCACAAAGCGTCTGCTAAGTCAGGGGGCTGATGTTTGACAGTCTCGTCCTGCACCAGGACTAGTCCAGCTCCGATGGGCAAGGTGGGAGCACCAGACTTGTTGAAGGGTCACCTTGACACTCATGGGCTCCTAATCCCAATGCCTTTTACCCACTAGAACATTTGTGAAGAAAGCCAAAGGAACAGGCAAGCAGGAAGAAGACACAGCTGATTTTTCCAAAGCATACAAATGGTTTGGAAGTAAATTAATTGCAGGGACTCCTTCTGGGACTCCTGCTCCAGTCTGGTTGATAGCTCTGGTTTTGTTGTTCCCAGCAGCTTCCCTGGCTTTCCAACATCACAGGTTTCAGGCCTCATTTGTTTTAATTTCCAGCAAGCTTTTAAAGTGTAAATGACATTTTAGATGCTTTTTTCCTTCTTTCTCCTTCTTCCTGATGCCCATCTGTGTTCACTGAGGAGCAACGCGGGAGTGGGGCTCATCAGTTGGACTCTGCTGTGCTCCGTCCTTCTCTTAGAACTTGAGCAGAGTGTTTGCTTTTATCGTGTTTATTGTTTCTCCAAGTGAACTAAAACGGCATCCAAAATGAGATGGGATGAGGTGGGGCTCTGGCTGCTCTTTGGCAGCTTCAGCAGACAGAGCTGTGCTTTTCTTAAGTGATAACACTGGGAAAAGAATCTGAGGTTTGTGTTGTTCCCGTCTGACTGCTGAGGACACGGGAGGTGGCAAGGCTGGGATTTGGGTCTAAGTGCTTCTTCCTTTCTCTGTCAGCATAGTTAGGTGGGTTACAAGTTACTGGTTAAATTAAACAGCATGGAAATTACCAGCCCTGAAGCTAAGGCTTTGAAACTCCAAAGGCTCTCAGCTGTGTCTTACTCCAGCAGGAGGTGGTGCCTGATGTGTCAGACATCATTAGGAGAGTGTTTCAGATGGCAGCAGAGCCCCAAAGAAGTACCGCTGATAATAAAGATTAGGTCAGAGGAGGGGAGCATGCAGAGGACACTGTGCCACACACCACCTCGAGCACAGTCAGACGTGCACTGATAGCAGTCATGAGCCCTCAGCTTTTCCCTGCTGCAGTTCCTGAGGAGCAGGGCCTGCTGCTCCTGGCAGAAATGTGCCTTGTCTTGGCTGTGGGTGAAGAAAGGGCCCTGAAACAAACCCCTCACATGGTGTTCAGGGAGGGTTTTGCTGGGCAGGGCTGGGGAAACTGAAAGGGTAGAGTGGGTAACAGCACTTGCCCCTTGCCCTGCTCTGGATGATGCTGCTGTGGATAATGGGGGGAGCTCAATGGCCTCATCTCACCATACCCTGAGCATCACTGGCTCTGAGCTGAGCAGGGCCCAAAGAAATTCCCTGCTCGCAGCAGCTTCTCACTATAAAACATGTAGGAAAAAAGCAAGGGATGGCAAGGGGTGAATCTTAATGAGCTTTTTCAGAAAAAAGGCTGTGTGGACTGGAATGAAATGAATTATTGCTGAGCTCTGGAGCACCTCTGAGCCTTGTGATGTTTTATATAGCAGAGACCACTTTGTAGCTTCCCAGCTTCCCCCCAGCAACATCGGGATCACAGGGAGCGGCTCTGGCTGTCTTCGTAGGGAGTTCTATAGCAATCTCTTAAGTCCCAGGGATGCCTGAAATAGCTCAGTGGGGTTTTGCATTGTAGGAGTGCCTGGTGGTGCACCATAGCCTGGCAGAGGCCTGTGCTGGTGCCCTGCAGACTGTCTTTGGCACGGATGGGGATGTGTGTGCTGGCTGGGGTGTGAAGGGTCTGGTCGCCATTGGTTTGTCTGTTGGGTCTTCTGCAACGTGGCAGAATCCAAGCCCTGGGGAGCGGATGGGGTAGGTTGGGTCTCAGCACTCTGTGCACTCCCTGCTGCAGCGGAGCGTCAAACCTCCCCTGTCACATCAGTCAGTTCAGCTGAGCATCACTCCTGCAGCAGTGCCCTGGTAAAGCAGCGGCAGCTTGCAGAAATCCCCATCTGCTGCTGCTGATTTTCGTGTCATTTTCTTCAATTTTGACTTTGGTTTCAATGTGATTGGGTTTGGGATTCGTAAGGAGATGGGAGTGGGTATGGCTGTGGGACTTCAGGCTCTTTAGGATTTACGCCCTGTTCAGAAAACAGAGCTAAATCCACTTTTCTTGGGGCTTGATTCATTTTACATCCCCCACTGAAGCCAGAGGGGATTATTTACCCCCTTACTGCTCACTTGCATGATTAAATCCTATTTATATTTAAATTACGATTTTAAAAGTTCAAGTCTTTCCTCCTTACATTTATGGCCGCTGTTATACCTGGCCTGTACAGGTCACAGCTGATGCACACTGCAATTAAACCATTCCCATGAGTCTCTCTAGTCAGAAAAATCATATTTTTGAGTCGTCTGCATGTGTTTGGCCCCATGCACAAGCAGAGGAGGTTGGGCAGGAGGGAGTGTATGGGCAGGCAGTGACATAGCAATTTAGAGCCTTTTGTGAGCTGATAGACTCTGACTTTTATCCCAGCATCTCTTGGAAATGACACCGTGTATCACAGAGGCGTTGGCTGCAGGAGAGATCTGTAACAAGAGCGCAGCTCGGATGATGGTAGAGCCACGCAGAGCTGCTGTGCACACAGTCCAGAATGGTTATTAGCTTCCTCCTGTCAGACAGATATGCCTGCAACAAGCTCCTCTGTTAACAGGCTGTCAGCAAACTAAGCAGCAAGGCAGAAGAAGACTGTCCTTGCGTTGGTGGCCTGGGCTCACTGCTTTCCTGCTGTGGCCTGAAGCTGCTCTTCCCCTTGGAGCATAGCCGGGAATGTTGCAGGGAGGGCAGGGATGGGTGGCCCTGCGTGTGCACTGACCGATGCTCCGCAGGGGTTGTGGGGTGTTGCTGGGGAGGGGTGGGGTTGGAATTTCCTTCTCAAAGAGCTGGGGTTTGTGGTTTAAGCCCTTCCTTGATTCATGTGATTTTCTTCTGTGTCCTGTAATTTCAGAGTAAATGAGGGCTGGGTGCAATTATTGCAGGTGCTTATTTTGTCATGACAGGGCTTTGTGCACCGGCATTCACTCCCGTGCCTTTTTATTGCTGTGGTGCTGAGGTACTTTAGGCATAAAACTTGGGCACTGACAAACCTGTAATCGTATTCCCACAACATTCTCCTTCCTCTGAAAGCATAATTGGGTATAGCTGGGAGTGAGCAGTGCCACAGTGGGAGAGCATCAGGCTCCCTTCCTGCTTCCATTCCTTTGACTTTTATGAAGCTGTTGGCTTTGCAAAGGGGCCAGAGGTAAAGTGGCTCACTGGGCTCCGGGCTTCCAAACTCCTCGAAGATGGAAGGACTCCAGGCTTGGCCCCCGCCTGCTTTGTGAAGCTGTAGGACCAGATGTGAGATTGAGAGCTGGGATAAGGCCCTGGGAAGTATGAGCGCATGTTCCTCCTGTAGCCTGAAGGAGCAGCACTCCCAGGCTGCTTGGTGATGAGCTGAGGGTTCATGCAGGAGAGGAGCAGGGCTGGTGCTTCGGGACTGACCGGCTGCAGGGATGGAGTTCTGATTTCAGTCTCCTGGCCGCGATGGTACATGGAGCTTTAGGACTTGCTGCCTGCTGAAGCAGAGCCCAGCTCCAGGCTGGCCAGTGGTGTTTGGGATCCTGTTGGACTAACAGCTTATCTTCCATGGAATAGCCTGTTGTGTCTGAGCTGATCCAGGGGCTTTGCAGCTAATCTCACTTTGATTGAGAGCAGTCCATTGTAGGGTGAAAGCTTTGTCATTTGCCTTGGGGGTGTTTTATGACTTTGCCATTTTGCTTTCTAGTGATATCCTGTGGGAACCCAGGAACCCCCAGCAACGCCAGGGTTATATTTAATGATGGCCTGGTCTTCTCCAGCTCCATTATCTATCAGTGCCGAGAAGGCTACTACTCCACGGGAGTGCTGAGCAGGCACTGCACGGTGAACGGGACATGGACTGGGACCAGTCCGGAGTGCACAGGTGAGCACTGGGATGAACTCCTGGAAGATGAGATGAATGATGCTGCCAGGCTCCAGGGACACCTTGTCAGGGCATGTTGGATGCTCGCTGTAGATGCACACACACACGTGTGTGTGTGATAGGAGCTCTGTTAAACTGTCTAACAGCAGCTAAAACTGCCTGAGCCTGCAGCCTCTGCAAATACCTAATGGAAAGCTCTTGCTTTGGGTTTGTTATTTTCCGGTTGGATGAAGGGAGCTGTGTAACAACTTCATGAGTAAATGTCAGCCCGCCCGGAGGGGCTCTGCGGGGCTGCTGCTGAACGTGAGTGCTCCTGCCTGCTGGCACTGGGACGCGTGTGGGCAGAGCCCCTGCTCAGAGCCCCCAGTGAATACGTTGTGTTTCCTCACGGCTCCCGCCCGCAGGTGCCTGCAGCAGGAGCGTGGATGATGGAAAAGGTGGTCTTACACAAGAGACAGTAACTAGGGCAGAGAGAGGGATGCCGTGGGCAAACTGTCTTCCACCTAGCCCAGATCTGACCCAGGTTTTCTTTAATGTTTCATGTGCGTCAATACTTCATCTTGCAAGGACTTGGTGTGCTGTTGAGACCACTGTTTGCTACACTGAGTAGAAACAGTTTTCTCCCTATGCTGTAGCCCAGCCTGCTCCATAGCTAGTGCCACTTTCCACATCCTCTGTGCCACAAATGCTTCCTTCTCCATGATGAGTGGGTTATAGCCTGCATTGAAACACTCAGGACCATCAGGTTTGTACTTACTGCAGAGCTCAGAAGTGTGAGACAAGGGATGATCAGCCAGAAATGCTTCTTTTTCTTTGGCAGTGATCAACTGTGGTGACCCTGGTGTGCCAGCCAACGGCATTAGGCTGGGCAGTGATTTCACCTACAATAAAACCGTGGTGTTCCAGTGCATGCCTGGGTATATGATGGAGTCAGACAGGGCATCCTCTCTGACTTGCACGAAAGACCGAACCTGGAACGGCACCAAACCTGCCTGCAAGGGTAAGATGGGTTGCTTTAAATGTCGGAGGATACAAGGCCACAAACTTCTTGTAACTTGGAACAAGGTAATAGGCAGCAGCTACTGCAGTGTGCCTGGAGCCCACTTGGGAGTTTCTTGGTCTTGTCATTCAGTCTATCTAGTGTTTATGGCCCTTGCCCAATTTCATCACCATAGCATGAACACCTTGCTATCTTTAGGTCTATCAATAATCACAGTATGCCTGGTGGAGGAGGAATTGCTGTTATCCCTGTAGTAGATAAGGGAAAGTGAAGCACCGAGAGCAAAGTGACTTACTCTGTGCCAAAACCCAGGTCAAACTCAAGCGAAAGACTGTGTTTTGCAAGCAGGCACATTGTGGCATCCTCCAGAAGTCTGAAAATTGTTTCTTCCAACTCCTTTCATTATTTCTCAGTTCTGAGATTGCCTCTGTAGTTCAGTGATAGGAAATGGAAATAATAGAGCAGTGGCAGGACAGGCTGGATCTCTTGTGTAGATAAGACTTGTAGCAGCATCTGTGTACTACTTTGGCAGCCTGGAAAATTCACCTGTCATGATTCTGATATAAATACAGACCACATAGAAACTTCCAAATGCACACCAGAGGTTGTAAAAAGCAATTCTTGCATTCCTCTTTCATCCTCTCCACTGAGCTAATGTTGCAGGAATAACGCAGAATGTGGCCAGAGTCTCATTTGGAGGCCAGGCCAATCTGCATGAGCTTAGCATCTTTTGCAGTGCTCCCCTGAGCTAAAATGCAAAGTGCTGTAAAAATGTCATCTTAGAACACCCTGGAGCGGATGAAATACAGACTGGTTGTTGATTCAGCTGCTAATGTGAGGCTCAGCCACGTTGCCCAAAATGTATGGGTCTTCCAGGGAATCGTAGATGAGTTTTCACACTGAGTCAGAGTAGATTCTTGCCTTGAAATGAGCACTGACTCAGGGATCTGATTTGGAGATTTGGGATGTGGTTAAGTCCAGACTTCAAAGTAAAAGCTTGCTCAGCCCCTGCTGGGCCAATCCCAGGTTATGCTTTCGTCCTGAGAGCAGGATGTAACTTTGATCCTAGGTGGATTTGCTTGTTAATGGAAATAACAATGCTGAGAAGCCACAAGACCTGACTTGCTTTTGTTTTTCATTCAGCTATCACCTGCAAATCCCCACAAGCCATTCCCAACGGGAAGGTGGTGGGCTCAGACTTCAGCTGGGGCTCCAGTGTGAGCTACGCCTGCCTGGAGGGGTACCAGCTCTCCCTGCCCGCCGTGCTGACCTGCGAGGGGAATGGGACGTGGAGCGGGGAGATCCCTCAGTGCTTCCGTGAGTAGGCAGCCACCAACATGTTGATGCATGAATTGGGTGCAGGACTGTGCTTTAAACCCAGCTGGTTGCTCTCTCTTTGACATCTCTGATCTCCATCTTGCATGTTCATCTCCACAAGGCATCTTTACAACTGGTTGCTTGTCCATGTATCTCCCTGGTGATGGAGTCTTCTGCAGTCACAGCTCTTGAAAGTGCCAACAGCCATAGGAAGAAGAACTTTGGTGAAAGGCACTGTTGTTGCAGCAGAAGTTGGGAATGTTTCGTGAAGGCAGAGCTTTGGCTGGGTGAAACCTGAGTGCTTGATACAAGAGCTCATGCAAAAGACATAGTTGAATGTCTTGTGATGATGAAGGCAGATTGGAGTTTCTTCTCTAGGCTGAATGGCTGGCAGCTGCATAACAGCCGTTTTCATATTAAATCATACAAAGCCCTCACTGTGTTCCTTTGCACCTTTCCCTGGATCTTGTATAATTAGTGGGCTTTCTGTGTGACATGGAACCCTACAGTAGTTTGACATCGTGCAATTAGAGATACATTTTAAAGCTAAGCATGCTGCTAGATAAAAAAAGAAAGCAAAAGGATGGGGGAAGAGGTGGAAGTTAATGAGCGGCAATTGACAAAAAGGGAGAATTAGAAGGAAAGCAGCCAGCAGTGCCTTCTGCCGCTGCTAATCCCCTGGTCAATGGCAGAGCTTGGTGACAGGGAGTGGTAAGGCTTGGGCCATTAATAGACCCATCCTTAGCTTATTAACATCACTTGGTCTTGAGGAGGTTCATCGCAGTCCGCTTGTCTCTGCCTGTTGCAGCTGTGTTCTGCGGTGATCCGGGGATACCTGCTCAGGGCCGGAGGGAGGACAGAGGCTTCACGTACCGCTCCTCTGTGTCCTTCTCCTGCATCACCCCGCTCGTGCTGGTGGGATCAGCCCGGAGGTTCTGCCAGTCTGATGGGACGTGGAGCGGGACCCAGCCCAGCTGCATAGGTAAGGGGAGACCTCTCTGTTGGGAAAAGAGCTTCGAGTGATCACCTTCCTTCTCCGTCTGTAGCAAAATTGGGTTTCATTCCTGGGCTTGCAGAAATTAGCATGTGCTTCCCCTGAATTCAGAATGAATAGGGGTGATGCTTGAGGCTTGCTGCTTCAATTCAGTGCCTGTCGCCATCATTCCTGCCTCATTGGTGGTCAGTACCCCAGGGCATCGAGGAAGAAGATCTCCTCCCTGTTCCTGCTCAGCACTTTGCTTGGCCAGCCAGTGGGCAAGGAAGTGTCTCTGCAGAACTTCCAGATTAACATTTGCTACCTGGGCTGTTGTCTTTGCACAGTGCTGGGCTCTGTGCTGCTTCCAGGCTTCCTTGGGAACCTCCAGCCCATCAGTAGCAGCAGTGGGACTGAAAATGCAGTTTGGCCACATTCTTCAGGTGCCCATTTTCTGGGCTTCCCAAGCCCTTTGAAGCCCCTGGGAGGTGTATGATCATTACTAGTCACAGCATTTTTCACTTGTTTCAACCTCTGGCTGCACTCTTGAACTCCATTGCTCCTGTGGAGATAAACTGCATGGGCTGTGTGCTGTTACCTTAACTGTGTGCCTGAACATCGCCATCATCCCCTCCTGTGGGCACTGGGGACAGAAACACATCTCCAGCTCTTCTCTATGGTTTCAACCCCTCCAGCTCCATCTCAGTGCATCACCAATTTGAGGAATGTGAAAATACTCATGGCTGGAACCTCCCAGTTCCCTACTGGTTTCACTGGGAGCTTTCTCACACACTAAGAATTGGGAGCACCTGCCTAGTGTTGTAAATACTGGCTTTAAATGATGCATCACTTACTTGCAAATCCTTCCAATGCCTAAAGGGCCTGACAGCAAAGCTGGAGAGGGGCTTTGGACAAGGGTCTGTAGGGACAGGACAAGGGCAGTGGCTTTAACTGCCAGAGGGGAGGCTGAGATGAGCTCTGAGGCAGAAGCTCTTCCCTGGGAGGGTGCTGAGCACTGGCACAGGGTGCCCAGAGAAGCTGTGGCTGCCCCATCCCTGCAGTGCTCAAGGCCAGGCTGGACACAGGGCTTGGAGCAACTGCTCCAGTGGAAGGTGTCCCTGCCTATGGCAGGGGTTGGAGCTGGAGGAGCTGCAAGGTCCCTTCCAGCCCAAACCAGCTGTCTGGGACTGAGCCCAGCAAACACAGCTGCTCATGCTGCTGCTGAAGCACTTACAATTTGTCTTCCTAAAACAAACTATGAGAAGGGAGAAGACTCGGGTGTCTACAAAACCTTAACCTGCAGTGTCAGTTGCTGACACAAGCAGCTGAACACAAAGTGTTGTGTTTATTCAGATCTCACCCATTTTTGAGATCCATTAGATTGCCAGAGCTGCAGACCCCCCAGTGTAGCCGGGAGACAAGGCTCTGCCCTCCACCCTTTGCCATCCATCACCTGCTACCTCGTCCAGCGATGGGGCTCTTTATTTATTGTAGACACTGATTTATGTGGGGCTTCCATGGAAACTGCACCAGTGATAAATGACAAAAGCTCAGCAGAACCAAGTGACGGAAGATGAATTAGCTTGTGCTTCACATCCCCACACTGGCCACGTCTTGTATCCCTTGTTAGTTACTCACTGCAGCTCCAAGGACCTGGGAACAACACCAACAAGTGCATAATACTACAGTGCAAAGAGATTGATTAGTCATATCATAAAGAATAATGGCATAAAAGTAAGCTGCCATGCCCTTTAGGTGCAGATATTGTGCTCCGGTGTGCAATAGCTGCAGGATATAGTGACCGGCTGCTTCTGTCCTGCTTTGGTGGACTTTCCTTCGTGTATTTCTTGTCTTGCACAGTCCTGTCAATAGGAACATTCTGAGTAATTTCGAGAGGGGTTTGTTGTAGGGCTCATGATCCTTCTCACAGCAGTGTTGAGCAAGTTGAAGAAGGAAGGCTTGGAATCCAGAGCAGACTCTTGTCTGATTTCTCAGATCCAGCTCCCTGCTAAGGTAGCTACCCCTGCCTGGTACCTGAGCATCCCTGTGGCCAGCACTGCAGATTAGCTCAATCCTGTGATCCCAGGGACAGAGAACCTGCTACTGCTGAACCGCCTTTGAGACAGAAGTTTGGGATGCCCTAATAGTAACAATGCATCTCTTCCTTCATTCCGTTGATGCCCTGCTACTGTCGACATGCTGGGAAGAAAAGAAAGTGATAGATGCTAGAGGAGTAGCAGCAGGTATTCCCTCTGAATTGTGTGTGTTCATCTTCTGATAGATTGAGACCAAACGAGGCATAAAGAGAGATTATGTATCTGAGGTGCATTGAAATTTCCAGGCCCCTTCTATCACTAGGGGATAGCGAGGTTCCAAGGTGCAATGGCCAAGCTGAGCCCAGAAGGATGTCGGCAATGACCAAGGCACGGAGAGCACAGGTCACTGCAGCCCTGGGTGCAGGGGAAGCGGAGGGCACAGCCCTTGTGAGCCAAGTGCTTCACTCATCGTGTATAGAACAGGGGAAAGGAAGAGCTGGCCCTGACACAAGGCTTCTTCTGTTTTCTCCCGGGTGACAGAGTGCCTCTGGTTAGTTTGTGTTGCAGCAGGCAGGGATTTAAGAAACAAAAAGATCTGTGTATTTTACATTGCTGTGTGTTCCTTCGGTAGCAGAATATTTCTGTCTTGTTGCAAAGGCACAGCATGATGTTTGTGTGGAGAGCAAGGGAAGCTCTGACGTGGCTTCCACAGCCCCCCGAGAGCACTGGCTCTGTTCTTTCCTTTGCAGACCCCAGCCTCACAACGTGCGCGGACCCTGGCGTGCCTCTCTTTGGGATGCAGAACAATTCCCAGGGCTACCAGGTACTGCCCCGGCAGCGGGGTCCCTCAGCTGCACCCCAGTCCTTGCTATGGTTACCCCATGTCTGAGCCCAGACAGGGATTAATGTGTCCTCCCTTGAACAGGACAGCCCGGCGTGCTCCGTTAGACCGCAGAGTGCATTTGTGTGGGATTAACTAGCAATGTGTTGTTTATGATATTAATTACTGTGCTAATTAATAGCTATTGGTGTAATCAGTATTTGCAGTGGAGGCATGATTTCCATTAATTTTCAGACCAAATTCTATAGGTGATTTTCTTAATCTCAGCTCCTGTATGGTATGAAATCAAGTAGAAAGGAGAGAAAAACCAAAGCAATTCCCCAGGGTGTTCCATCTCCATCCTCCACCACCATCCCTGTGGATGTCCCTTCCCTGCTGTGACTGGGCCAGGACAGTTGAGTCACATGGCTACTCCTTCAAGAGTGAATCTTTCGGTTTTGCTGCTAATTAGTTATCTTAAACCTGGGGTTTAATGAATTAATTCTAGTGCTTAATTAGTACTGAGACACCGTAACTGTGACTTCTGCAGGGGATGCCACTCTGAGAGGTGCACGCCAGAGAGGCAGAAATCACACCCATTTCTAATAGCACCCATGTTTGATGCTGGCTTTGGTTATTTAAATGGCAAAGCAGCTTTGCCTCTATCACCGAAGGGAGGGAACTCCCTGAACAGTTAAAGCTGCAGCTTTCCAGGGCCTCTGTGGTCTTTCAGCACTGGACTGGCAGGGCAGTGAGAGCAGAGAGCAGGTGACTGCCCTCTCCAGCGTACAGGAGATGGAAAAGTGATAGAAGCACTTCTCTATCGCAGTCATGGATGGGACACATTGCGCTGGGACATTCAGGGGTTTGTCTCCCGTTGTAACAGGTGGGAAGCATCATCTTTTTCAAGTGCCAGAAGGGATACCTGCTGCAGGGCTCCACCACCAGGACCTGCCTGCCCAACCTGACATGGAGCGGCGTGCAGCCCGACTGCGTCCGTAAGTCTTGGGAGAGGCTTGGCCAAAGGAAACCAGGGCCTTTCCCCGCGCTGCTGCCTTGCTTGGCCACTGTGCCTCACTGTGCAAGTCGCTGGGGATTTGGGGGGAGCTCTGTGAGAACATATGCTTGAAGAAAAGGGGGGTCACACAGCCCGTTCTGTCCCAGCATGGCCACAGCAGCAGCCACTTCTGATTGCAGATGGGTTTCTCTGACTTGTTCCTTCCTCAGAGACATAGTTTCAGGTGAAACTTTGTTTTGTGCTTCTGGAAACACATTTGATGGCTGAGATGTGAGCTCACGCTCCAGGGACCCGGGTTAACATTTAGCCAGAAGGGCTCTTGAGCAGAGCAGTGTTTCTCCTCATCTTTAATAACATGTTGCTCTTTCTTTTAAGCCGTCCATCATCTTTTCCCAGCTACACCAGAAGGAGTTTAATTTAATGTGTTTAAGTGGTAATATCCGTCACGGCCTCTGTATCCTAAGTATTAAAAAGCTTTTGCCTCTCCCTTGCGAGGTGGTTTATTGGTGAGATATTTCTCCACTAACAAATCCCATAGGTGCTTATTCTTTGAGCAGCCCAACTGAGGCACAGGCTGTAAAACTCTGGCTGATAGCATCAGGGGAGAGGGTCTGCTGGGGGTACTGAAATAGAAGATGTTTTTGGCTTGCCCATGCCAGCAAGGTCTACTGAGGTGTTGCCTCTGGGTTTTGTGTAAAGCCCTCTCCACCCAGAGCACATTGTTGGCTGAAGTTACTGCTAATGCATGCTAAGCTCCGTCTCTGAGCTGGGCTGCAGGCTCACTGCCAGGGGTCCCAGACCATGCAGGTTTGCGTTAGTCTGTCTGGCTTTGTACCTCCTCCTCTGTAAAGCAAGGGTGAAGATAATACCTCATGAAGGCTGCTGAGGATTTGTTCTCAGTCATGGGCAGCGTGAGAGCTACAGAGAGGGCAGTTTTACAGTGAGGGCGGTTCCCATCTCCGTGATTTGTTTTGTGTGGGAAGTCCTCAAGGAAAGGCACATCTTCAGGAGGACCTGATAGAGCTTTGTGGGCACGTGCTCAGTCTGGTGACAGGGAGCTGGAGAAGCTCAGCTTTGATTTCTGTGGCCAGATCCTGAAAGTTATTGAGCAGTTGCAGGAATTGATGGCTGTGGCACGCTCCTGAGTGCTCACTGTGTGATCCTGGGGACAGGTGGGTGCACATTCTTACTGCAGCAGTGGTCCCATGAAGAGGAGTTATGCGAAATCAGATCTGTAATATACTTGCTGCAGTCAGTGGCTTAACTTACTGGGTCTCGATGTCCCCTAAAGGCAGTTTTCAGGCTTCAAGTAGACCTGGGACGCAGTTCAAAGGAAGGAGGAAAGTGCCCTTAACATCATTTGGTTTTGACTTTTTTCCATTGAAAGTCAAAAAGCCTCATTTTCTGTTCGTGGGAGCTGGAACTGAGTGAAGGATCCCCTGAGAGTTTTAGCCAGAGAGAGCAAACCAGCCAGCAAAGCACAGGAAGCAGCCTCATGAATTCATCTGGCTGGGAAAAGTCCAGGCGTGGCATCGTGTCCTCAGTGAGCAGAGAAAGGTTTTGCTGACGAAAGCATTTCTAAGAGATTTCTGTCGCTGCTGACATCCGTCACTCTTCTGCCTTTGTGTACAACTGGATGGTGAATCCCATCTGTTTCCCTTGTGCATTTCAGCTCACCACTGCAAGCAGCCGGAGACCCCCTCCCACGCTAACGTTGGTGCTCTGGATTTGCCATCTCTGGGCTACACCTTGATCTATTCCTGCCAGAGCGGGTTCTACCTCACCGGAGGATCCGAGCATCGAACTTGCAAAGCAGATGGCAGCTGGACAGGAAAACCACCCATCTGCCTTGGTAAGAGCTCTGCTCTCACGTGCGCCTGCTCCTCTGCAGAGGGGAGCTTTGCAGCCTGAGAGAAGACAGCTAACCTCTTAGGCCTGCACCAGCAAGCCAGGCGTCTGGTGTGGCTGCCCCATCCCTGGCAGTGTTCAAGGCCAGGTTGGAGCAAGCTGCTCTACAGGAGGGTGTCCCTGCCTGTGGCAGGGGTTGGAACTGAATGAGCTCTATGGTTCCTTCGGCCCAAACCATTCCATGATGTTATGATACAGCTGTGGTTTGTCCCCCTCTTTCAGCCGATGTCCGCCCCAGTGGAAGGCCGGTTGGCACCGCACGGGACCCGCCGCTCACCAAGGTGTCAGGTACTGTAGCAGGGCTCACTCCTCCATGGAACACGGTAGCACTAGGTCTCACCCTTACCGGGTCCATCCCTTCCTGTCCCTTCCCCAGGACAGCCAGAAACCCAGTGTTCCTTGCAGGTATTGAAACTGCTGCATGCCCCATCCCAGTCATGCTTATGGAGAATGGACAGAAGTCAGGCACCAACATCCGCTGTCCTCCCCAGGGCACTCTGGAGATCTGAGCCCTCCAGGATGCTGACATCGCAGCTTTTCTTATTAAAAGGGGACTTTGTTAGCTTTTCCTAAGAAATTCTTTTGGGGCTTGGTTTGTTTTTAGAACTCCAGTGTCATTTTTTGTCAAAACATCAGAATTGAAGTCATCAGCTTGTTTGCTTTCCTCTCCTTGGCTTTGTACTCAGGGATGATAACACAGAGAGTGGGTGGGATTTGAGATATTTAAATATGTATTTGTGAATTCAGAGAAAGAAGGGAATCTGCTCTGTTTTGATTCCTGAGAAATGGAAATAAATGGTGTTGCTCTTGTTTTGATGCATCCCCAATTGTGGTTTCTAGTGCCTGCTGATGTGTTTGCAAAGAATTCCCTTTGGAAAGGCTCCTATGAATACCTGGGGAAGAAGCAGCCTGCGATGCTGTCTGTCACTAGCTTCGACCCTGCTACCAGTAAAGTCAATGCCACTTTGATAGACCACAGCGGTGTGGAGCTCCTCATGTCTGGTGAGGGAGTTGATGTGTAGACATCTGTAGGGATCTACACTCATTGCAAGTGCGGTCACAGAGCGAGGGGCGGTGTGCTCTGCTCTGTGACTGATGCTCTGGTAGAGCTTTACAGAACCACTCTGGTTTGGAGTCTCCAATCTTTCGATTGGACCAAAACAAGCAAACTCATGTACCTCAGTTTGCTTTGACTCTACCTCAACGTCAGCTCAGCCCACTCCATCATCCGTTCCCTGTGTGCTGGAGTGGTGGACTTGGAGTTGAAGATAGACAAGATGAAATGATGTGAGTGTTCCTTGTCTTCGCCTCCATGGAGCACCAGGATTTACTGATCCAGTGACATAACCAAAGCATTAATAGTTGAGCCTCTTCCCATGTGTAAAATACCTTTAATATCCTGGGGGTGGACATGGGATTGTGTGTTCATGGTGTGTTCCCAAGATGTCCCACCGGTACGGTTGGTAGGAGGAGTTGTCCACTCTAAAGTGATGAGGTGGTTACTCTCTCAGGTACAAACTCAAGTACTTGAAACTCAGATGGCATCACTGTGATCTGGACATGAGAATCACTTGTTTTTCAGGCATTTACAAGAAAGAAGATGTGCACCTGCTCCTGCAGGTTTACCAAATAACAGGGCCCGTGGAGATCTTTGTCAACAAGTTCAAAAACGATAAATGGGCTCTAGATGGACATGTAAGTGCATGGGCATCTCATACATAAAGTCCCCACACACCACTCCTGCCCTTGCTGTCACAACCCCAGCTTTTCTCTTGCTGAAGCTGAGGAGATAACTCCCTTAGTTGGTGGCAAGATGAGGCTGCTGTCCCCATCAAGCTGCTTGCTTGAAGGGGACATGGGGCATTCTTGCAGCACATGACATAGCACTACATGACAGTTGGCTCTTCATGCTCCCTTGTGGCTGTATGGCTTTTTATTGCCCTGTGGTTTTAAACCTGCAAATCTTCTACATAACGCTACAAGAGAAGCCAACATGATTAATCCCATTTTAACATTTGGTGTCTGTTAAACATCAAGCTAGAAGAGCTGATGTTCCTTTACGGAGTCAACTTCTCACCCCAGTTTCCTTCCTTTGAGATGTGAGAGTCTTAGCAAGTTGTTGGGCAGTCAGACTTCTTAAGAAATGCCATGATTTTCTGGGGAATTGAATCACATTAATGCTTCTCGTGAACTTGAAAGAGACACTGTTAAGATGGATGCTAAAGCCCCAGGGTGGTGTTGAACACATCTGCTGATCTCTGCTCTCCTGTCCTTGCAGGTCTCATCAGAGTCTTCAAGTGGCACATTTGTGTACCAGGGCTTTGTGCGTGGCAAAGGCTTTGGGCAGTTTGGCCTTCAGAGACTTGGTAAACTTCCTCTACTTAATACTCCTTCCCTTGACTGTGGCAAGCAGGATTTTGCTTGTAGTGGAGGTTTCCAAACAGAGAACCTTTATCCTGTCCCTGCCTTTAGTTATTAACCATGCTGGGCCAGATCTTTATAATGCTTCTGTGCCATCAGGTTTGACCTGGCCGTTTCCACTCGCCTCTGAAGGAGAGCTGGTAGAACCCAAACCAGCCACTCAGTCAAGTGCCCTTGAATCTCTATACCCCGGGGGGAAATAAACAGGTTCCTGTTGAAAAACAAAGATCTTGGAGCTGCAAACAGCACCTGGACCTTTTTTCTCCATGTTGCCAGATGCCAGACCTAAAAGCCCAGGTCCCATTGCTACCAGAAGAAGCGTCTCCATCTCACTTTCTGAAATCACAGAGGCACTTGGGCTTGGACAGCCCAAGGTCTAAGCTCCTAAATACCTCTCCAAATGTGCATTGAGCTTTTCAGTATCTTACGAATTTTGGAATCTGACCCTGGAGTCTTATCACCTTTACAGAGAATTGCATGCTCATTGCAGCCTTTAAAAGTCTCCCCTAAAGCCTAACATTAAGCATCCAAGTTTGAGCATTTGGTAAGATAAAACTATTTCCATCTTTCTTTTCTTGCAGTTCTAAATAAATGATGATGTCTAAGCTAGGCTGGATCTCCAAATGAGCTCAGCTCAGAAGCTTTTGATTACCTTGCACCTTATTCTGCTGTTGATGATATAACCTGTAACTCAGAGCAAACCTTATTTCCCACAGTGCTGTTGCGAAATGTGTTTACTTCTGCTGTGTTTCAGACATCAGCATGATGGAAAATGATCCAGAATCAATAGGACACCATTTTGCATCAAACAGCAGTTCTGTGGCAGCTGCCATTCTTGTGCCTTTCATAGCCCTGATTATTGCAGGGTTTGTGCTTTATCTCTACAAACACAGGTGGGTTTCAGGAATGATGCCAGAAGGTGAAACAAAATCAAGGGGCTGGCAGAAATATTTGTGAGCTCGTCTTAAAGCACTTCCCCTGGATCTGGTTTCTCATTTACTTCAGAAAGTGAAAAAATGATGGAGCAAGCATGCGTGGAGGGGCAAGGGTGTTGGGAGAAGAGAGCGTTGAGGGCTTTTATGACCATTAGTAAGATTTGTGGCAACATTAAGTAGGATAAGGCAAAGTAAATGTCATACTTCAGCGTTCAAGCTGGCTTTGCATATGTTGTAAATTAGTGATTTCTCCTGATCAGTGTATTGCTGTGGAAACGATGCTGCACTGCAAAGCATTGTGCAGGCCGGCTGCTCTGTGGAGGGAGCACACTATGGGCTACAGCAAAGCCCAGGATGCTGCTGGGCTACAGACCTAGAGCAGCTCTGTAGATCTGTAGGTCCCTTCTGCCT
This sequence comes from Psilopsiagon aurifrons, assembly GCA_025447955.1. Taxonomy (NCBI): domain Eukaryota; kingdom Metazoa; phylum Chordata; class Aves; order Psittaciformes; family Psittacidae; genus Psilopsiagon; species Psilopsiagon aurifrons. The sequence goes on along the minus strand of JAOEHY010040396.1, from coordinate 4,970 downwards.
TCACTCTCTTCAGAAGCAGCTTTGTGCTTTCCCCTGACTTCATGTCTGGGCTGTTCAGGTTGCTACAGCAGGAGTAGCCATGACCTTTCTGGATTTTCTCTCTGGCATCCTGCAGGAGAAGACCAAAAGTCCCATTCAATGGCTACGCCGGCCATGAAAACACCAACGTCCGAGCGACGTTTGAGAACCCGATGTATGACCGGAACCTGCAGCCCACAGACATCATGGCCAACGAGACGGAGTTCACAGTCAGCACCGTGTGCACAGCTGTATAGCACCGTCCCCCCATGGTGAGTGTGACACTGCCACCACTTCCCTCCTGTTTGGCCCTCTGGAAGTTCTGTGGGGAAGCAGTGGCTCAAAGGAGTGCTGAGAGTGGTTCACATTGCCCAGGAGATCGTCTCTGCCCAGGGCAAAACCTCCTGGGGCCCAGTGGCAAAGCAAATCCAGAAGCCCCGTGGCGAGAACAGTCTGGGTGAAGCAAGAAAGGTGTCTAACAAATGATCCACTGTGTTACTCCAGCCAGGGTGTTCTGCACAGGAATCAGGGGAGGGTAAAGGGAGGGGGGGGGTTAAAAGTTTCACTGCACAGGCACAGAGAAATAACTTAATAAACAAAAGTACCCTGTGGAGCTCTTACAATGACAGGAGAGGGGAATGGCGTTAACTGCCAGAGGGGAGACTGAGATGTGCTCTGAGGCAGAAGCTCTTCCCTGTGAGGGTGCTGAGGCGCTGGCACAGGGTGCCCAGAGAAGCTGTGGCTGCCCCATCCTGCAGTGCTCAAGGCCAGGCTGGACACAGGGGTTGGAGCACCCTGCTCTAATGGGAGGTGTCCCTGCCTGTGGTTGGAGCTGGAGGAGCTTTGAGGTCCCTTCCAATCCAACCCAGTCTGGGATTTTATGACTGTAAGGGCACTTCTAGATTTGAATGTTCTTAGATAAGGAAGCTATTGGGGGCTTTCCTAGCATTGCTGTGTGTAATAACAAGCTCTTTCTCTTCTCTCGCCCTTCCTTTCCCATTGCCCCACGTTCCTCCAGGCTCGGTGTCTAGTGGATGATTGTGTTTCACCACACTAGTCTCCATCCATTCCCTCCCCATCTTCCTTCTCCCAACCTTGCTGAGGCTGTGGAGAAGCTGCTGCATCTCGTTGGACATTGTATTAGCTCCTGAGAGACTGCTGGGTTGTCCTCTGTTGTCCTCACCCACTCTCTTCATCCTACCATGGATAACCAAGCCAACCAAAGGTCTGCTCTGGCACAGCCACCCTCTCCCACCCTGCTGATGGGTCTCAGCCCGATGTCAAGACCTGGGGAAGTGGAGGACCTGGGAGGTGAGGTGATGGGAAGGCTCTTACAACCTGCTCATGGTGATGTGTTCCTGGAGGGAGCAGTGGGGCGTATGGGGCCCCACCAGCAGTGCCCTGCTTTGGGAATTGCTTGGGCAGCGCAGAGGTAAAAGCAGTTTGCAGTGCACAAGGTGTTGACTGGGGTTTGTGGTAAACACCAGCGTGGGACAGGGTGAGCACTTTGTCTTTACGTGGGGGTTCTCTGTGGTTTATTTCTTTGTTGTTTTTCTGACCCAGGGGTTTTGCAGAGGAAGTTCTCAAATGGGACTGTTTTAGTGAGACCCTTTGGAGGCTTTTATCTTCTTCCCTGTATTTGATTTTCCTTTAGGCATCCTTGCTGGGTTTCTTTGGCCCCATTCTTGTTTCAGGCAGCTCTCAGGGCTGGTGTGGAGATGTCCCCCATCTCCGGCCTTGTCCCAGCAGCTGTTGATTTTAGCTGTGTCCAAACATCCTAATGAGGAAATTGCTGACAGACGCAAAGGGACAAAAACCCCTTTGGAAAGAACTCTAACAAATAGTGATTTCCCCCCAGTAGCATTCAAAAGCCTTTGCCCTTTCCATATTGATCCTCCAAATGGCAATGCAATAAGAGTTTTAATTTCTATCCAAAGCTGTTTCCTTTATTTCCCAGGGGTAGAAAGGTTGCTTGGGCTTTCATGAGAGCAGATAAGGCAGCTTGACATTTTTCCTCCCTGATGAGAGTGATGCTTTGGAGATGGCGTCGTCCTCCTCTTTCCTAAAGAGGGGAGCTGCTCTTGTTGATTCTGGGTTTTGCTCTGTTTGGTTTGAGTCACAATTTCCTAGGCCAGGCTGGAGCCACGGAGCACAGCTGGATGTGGTGCTGATGTAGAGCACTGTGTGTCAGTGAGCAGCTGCTTCTTACAGAAGACTTGAAGAGAAAACAGAATTAAAACGAATGGGGTGGTTTTTACATCCATGTTGGCATTCAAACCTGGCTTTCCCCTACCTAACGTCAGCTGAGGTTTTGCCTAATGAAAACCACAGGGCGGTTTATTTTCCTCGTTTGTTCATTCTTTTACTCTGGGTGTGTGTATGTATAAATAGATAGTATTTTTTTTACTTCTGTCTGTTATTTGGCACTCTTGGAGCAAGCAGCGTTCTACAGCCTAAAGGCTGAGCAGCCAGCCTGCCTAAACATGCCATCTCTGCTCCACAGAGCCTGCCCGGGTGCTATGATGTAGTCCTGAGAGGTTGGTGCAAGAGCCAAAGCCCTGCTCGCAGGGGACAGAGCAGTGGAGAGGGTTCCACCTCCCAGCTGGTTGTGGGACTGAATTCCTTGGGGTAGCCAGACTGGGTGGCAGCAGTGCCAGCGCCTCGCTGGGCATCTCCGGTTTGCAGGGCACAGACCCCTGAGCAAGCTGAAGGGTAAGGGAGAGCCTTCCAGTTCCTCAGTTGAGTGGCTGCAGTGAAGGCAGAACCAGGACATTCCCCTGGTTCCTTTGCTTGCATCTTCAATAGCTGGTTCCTGCCTTCAGGGCTGCTCGCAGAGCCCATAATTGAGCCCAGGGTCCCCTCCAGCCTCAGTTATTCATGCCTTAGGCAACCCACAGCCCATTCTCCTGCCTCTTGTCCCCGTAACACAGCTGAGGGACCAGGCATCCACGCCCCATCTATCTCCACTCAAACCCACCCCAATAGCAGATCCCACATCTGCTCTCCAGACCTTTCTGGATCCCACTCATTCAGCGGAGTAGCCAAGGAGAGGGGTGGCTCAAGGTAAAACCAACCTGAGATGTTTTACCACCGCGGCAGAGAGAAGGGAGGCTCCATTCGATCCCATTTCCTGCTGTAGCCCAAGCAACAAAGGAAGTGGCGGGGTGTTGTCCCATGGTTTTTACAAGCTGGCTGGGACCCCATAGGTGACATTCTCCATCCCTGTGCCCAGAATTTGCATTAGCTTAAAATAAAACTAAAACAAAAAAAAAAATAAAAAAGTAAAAAAAAAAAAAAGAAAAAAAATGAAAAAGGTAAAAAAAAAGAAAAAATAATTTAAAAAAGGAAAAAACCTCCCTCTTTTGTACAGAGATATATTTTTATGAATCGAAAGTTTGTACAGGTAAAAAAACACACTGTAAATGTTTTTTCATTATTGTAGTAAACAGTAGTGGAAGATCAGCTTTCTTTTGTAAATGTAATAAAATGTATAAATCTGGTTTACATCAAAGTGTACATATGTAATCTACCCATCCACCTGGCTTGTCTGCAGTATATCCAGTTTAATTTATCTGTCTCTGTATATGAGGCTCCCCCTCGTGTTCAGGCGTTTACTGAATTTGAAAGCTATTTTAAATTTTTGACTTCAAATAAAATATAAATTTTTGCATTGCTTTTCTTACATTTCCTGGTGCCTTTCTCATGAGCTGCCAAAGGTTTCTTCGAGGGCCCTCCTGGCTCCAACCTGCTCAGACACACACGTGCTTGCCTCGTGCCCCAGCTCTTGGGGAGGCCCCACAGCAATGGATGGAGGAGGACTCAGGCAGGACCAAACCCCTTTCCCATCAGCAGCCTCTTCCCTCCCACCTGGGACCCGCTATGGTGTAACTGGGTGAGCTTTAAGGTCCCTTCCAACCCAAACCAGTCTGGGATTCTGTGCCATCTGTGTGCTGTCACTTTTGGTGCCTTCCTCTCTTCTCATTTGCTCTTTTGAAGCTGGAAATTACTTCTGCAGAGGTTTCTAGTTGGAAAGGGACACTGAAGCCCTTGTTCTGTGTCTCCTGTTCTGCTTTCCCTCCATGACCAAGGTCAGGAAGGTGGAATGATGCTGCTCTGAGTGACACCATGGGGTGACAACCCTGTGCTTCCGTCCCCCTCCAGTTCCTTCTGCTGTGGCTTTGACACCAATGAGGTGTTCTGGAACTTAAAAGCCAAGGCTATAAACTGAAACACCTACAGCAGGGCAAAACTTTAATCTCTTTAAGCCCCAGAGAAAGGCACAGCCAGACAGCAAATCAGTCATTTTGTTGCTGTTGTAATCAGCCTGGAAAGGAGAGCTCTGTGCCCCTACCCAGAGCTGTGCATTCCATCAGTCCCTGAGACCATGTTAAAAAGCTGCTTGTTGAGTTTCTGCAGTTCCCACGTGAGACATTCCCACTTCTCTACCTGATCCATGCAGATGGTGGTTCCCCAGTTGCCAACCATCGTATCGCTGCCAGGTTTTGGAGCCAGAGTCTTCTGGAAAGGGTTTGGTGTCCTCCTCAAGGTACGTCTTCTTGGGCTCTTGCTGGCATCCTCAGCCTGCAGAGGAGCACCGTGGGGCTGCTCAGCCCCGGAGCCCTTAGCACCGGGCATTGTATGGATGCAGTGTTATACATACCCGCACAGCCACTTGTCCTGCATCAGCCAGACACGAAGGAAGCAACAGAAACTGAAGGTGCATGGAAAAGCAGTGTCCCATTGGGAGAGGGTTGCACAGCCCTCCCTTCTCTCAGGGCTCCCAAACCCTCTGCGGAGAAATAAATGCCTGAAGCGCACTGGCACATCTCTCCCCTTCCAGCAGGTACTCATTCGACCAGCCCAACAAGCATTTACAGAGCTAATTAACAGCAATTTGTGTCAATGCTTTGTAAATGAGTGATCAACTCTTCAGCTCTGCCGCCGGGGGGGGG